>JABTXL010000342.1:7973643-8007294 GCA_025134845.1 Neodon shergylaensis
AGAGAGAGAGAGAGAGAGAGAGAGAGAGAGAGAGAGAGAGAGAGAGAGAGAAGGGGGGCTCAGGGCAAGCTACAACAGTAAAAGATATGCCTCCAAGGACCTACTCTCTCCAGCTAGACACTATCTCCTAATTGTCCATTCAGTATGAACTAATCAGAGGTGGTCCCACCACTGAGACTATCTTCACAGTCCAGTCACCTCTAGTGACCAGACTCACCAAATTTGGTCAAGCCTCGGATACACAGACCTTTTGTAGCACACTTCCTGTGTGAACACGTGGCTATTTCTCTAGCATACCATGTTGTCAACTGTGTTTTAGTAGATACTGCTTTCTGGATTCCCATCCCAAAGAACAGTTATTTTCACCTTGATAACTAGTCCGCTTTTATTACGGCTAGGATAAAAACTACACCATGTGGACCTCGCCTTGGGCTCCTGGGAGCCACTCTAGGTTCAAGTCTCTTGCCAACCCTAAGGTGGCTCCCTTAACTAAGAATTGTGCTTCCGTGCTCCCCTATCCAACCTTCCTTTATCCCAATCATCCTGTTTCCCCAAGTTTCCCTCATCCTCCCCTTCTCACTTTTCTCTCCCCATCCCCCGATACTCCCATCCCACCCCACCCCCAAGATCCCAAATTTTCTCCCCGGCAATTTTGTCTACTTCCCATAGCCAAGAGGATAATTATATGTTT
This sequence comes from Neodon shergylaensis, assembly GCA_025134845.1. Taxonomy (NCBI): domain Eukaryota; kingdom Metazoa; phylum Chordata; class Mammalia; order Rodentia; family Cricetidae; genus Neodon; species Neodon shergylaensis. The sequence continues at coordinate 7,974,335 of JABTXL010000342.1, forward strand.
TTCCTTGGGTTCACCTTCTTATTTAGCTTCTTTAGGTTCACCACTATATACTCCATGACAGTTATTTATGGTTAGAAACCAATTATGAGTGAGTACATCCCATGTTCATCTTTTTGGGTCTGGGTTACCTCACTCAGGATAGTGTTTTCTATTTCCATCCATTTGCATGCAAAATTCGAGAAGTCATTGTTTTTTACCGCAGCGTAGTACTCTAATGTGTATATATTCCACACTTTCTTCATCCATTCTTCGAGGTCCCCAGTTAGTTCCTTGGGCAGCTGAGGATAGGGAACCTGAAATGACCCTATCCTACAGCAATGCTGACGAATATCTTGCATATCACCATAGAACCTTCATCTGGTGATGGATGGAGATAGTCACAGAGACCCACACTGGAGCACCGGACTGAGCTCCCAAGTTCCCAATGAGGAGCGGAAGGAGGGAGAACATGAGCAAGGAAGTCAGGACCACGAGGGGTGCACCCAACCACTGAGACAGTGTGGCTGATCTATTGGGAGCTCACCAAGGCCAGCTGGACTGAGACGGAAGAAGCATGGGATAAAACCAGACTCTCTGAACATGGCGAACAATGGGGGCTGATGAGAAGCCAAGGACAATGGCCCGGGGTTTTGATCCTACTTCAAGTTCGGGCTTTGTGGGAGCCTAGACAGTATGGATGTTCACCTTCCTAGACATGGACGGAGGGGGGAGGGCCTTGGACTTTCCACAGGGCAGGGTACCCTGACTGCTCTTTGGACTGGAGAGGGAGGGGGAGAGAAGTGGGGGGAGGGGGAGAAGGGTGGGAGAAGGGGGAGGGAAATGGGAGGCTGGGAGGAGGCGGAAACTTTTTTTTTCTTTTTCTCAATAAAAAAAAAAACTACACCATGTTCCTTTAAGCCTGTAACTTTCTTCACAGATATATGATGAGCAGATCAGGGTGTCTAATCTTTAGAATATGTTTGAAGAGGATTGAACCTCCATTCAAGGTTAAATCTTAAAATTAAATGTCATTTTCACCTTTTTAATGAATACTTGATGGCTTAGGTTTTACCATTTCCATGCTAATGGCATTATAAGCTTTCCTTTAAGCCTTGGAAATTGCCAAAGGAGCCCCTATTTTTATTACTGAAAGCTATGAAAATGTGTCAAATGGAAGAGAGTTTTCGTTTTATTCATCATTTTAAAGCATTTGATGTACCGAGGGAGAGCAGGTGCTGCTATTTTAGGTAATCCTGAGTGAGTTTGTGAATCCACATCCATCTTTTGATTTTTAGGGTGTTTTAAAAACTTACCACGCATCCCCCATAATCCCTTCCCTGCACTACTGCCAACTTTCTCTCCTTAACTAAGAATCTTGCCACGGCTTCCTCAGTGTGGGCCAGTCACGGAGTTCCACATAAGGACATTTTCCCAAGGTTCACATTGACCTGGGAAAGATAGCCATGGTCCAGATCACTATGAGAAAGCAAGTTACAGAAGTGTTGTTGGACTTCACTGCACTGCATTGGTGGTGGCCCCTAGTGACTGTTCCATTAACCATCTATCCATCTAGTCAGAGACAGATGAAGTCACACATAGGCGGCCCCAGGCAACCTGACTTCCTAAGTCTGTTCTCAGTCAAACATAGCATCATTATACTAAAATATTGAATGGCTTATCTCTATATAAGCCAGGCATTGTTGTGTTCCTCTTCCGGGCTTCAAGCTGCCTATTTTTGATGCCAGTTCTAAATTCCGGCTCCTGTCAAAAATACCCAATCACCTTGAAATCAGCAATGCTTCTGCTACTCAGAAAATTGCAGGGAGCTCTGCTTGTAATAGGAGAGATGGAATTGTACTTGTTACTCAGGATTGACCAGTCCGTAGAATTATTCTGAGCAGGAGTTGGATGATTTCATTCCTGCCTAGAACTTTTATTTCCCGTGCTTGCTTTATCCTTGGGCAAGCCCCAGGGCCTTCTGTTCCTACAGAAGGGGAAGATCCTAAGTCTATTTTGTTGTTTTGTTTCTTTCTTTCTGGAAATCATAAGTGATGTTGTTGTTGTGTTTCTATTTACTGAAAATCATAAAAAGGAAGCATAAAGCTGTAGGAATTTTAAAAAGGAAGGAAGGGGATTTCATTGGATTTTCATTGTCATGCAAATAGTTCCTGCAGAAGCAGATATCTCTGGAAAGAATTATCCACAACTCTCATTGTCTCCCATTAACTGTCCAATACCAGCTTCAGAATACACCTGTTTTAAAAGTCTCATTTTTTGCAAGTTGGTACCATAAGAGAATACCTTTTAATTCTTTAGATTAAAGGTATGTTAATTTCTATCACTGAGATTAAATACATGAACAGAACAACTTAGTGGAGGAAAATTGACTTTTTCCTCATGGTTTCAGAGGTTCAAACTCACAGTTGGGTTGCTACATTGGTATACACCTGGAGGGAGGGAGGGAAGAAGGGAAGAAAGGAGGGAAGAAGGGAAGGAGGAAGGGAGGGAAGGAGCCTAAGGAAGAGTGTGGTCACAAGATGGAGTTTCAGAACTGCACCTCTAATCACTCACTTCCTCCAAGTAAGTGTTTCCTTTTATGGTCTCCTTGAAAAGTATCGATTTACTTATTATTATTTTATGGTTGAAAGGTATTTATTTGAATAAAAAGATTGTGAGTATTTGTTTAATAATTTGAAATAAAATGAAAATTTCATTTTTTAAAAAGCTAATCAAAGCAACATATTTTAACCTTTGAGGTTCTTTTTTCTTTGAATCAAGCATAGCATTCGTCACTGACAAAATAATGTGAGTGATCTAAATATAACTAAGGGTTGTTAAAACACAGTGTAGTTAAACAGACACTGACTTTGCAGCTCCAACTCCCCCATCCATTATACATTTCTAATCAATATGAAATCATTTTCCTGTGCATAAAAATCATTTGACTTGTTTCTTTCCAATCTAGATTCCATTATCTCCCTTTCTTTTAAAAAACCTCCCCCATAATTTTGGCTAGAACCACAAGTATGGTGCCGACTAGACAGGGTGAAAATATGCACTCTTGTCTTATTTCTGTCTTTAAAGAGAAAAGCAGGCTGTATTTCACTGCTAACAGAATTATCCTGGAGGAGCAGAAAAATCCAAAGCCCATTTATGACACCAAAATGAAAATATTTGAAAGATAAAGGTTGTTTCTTATCCCAATTCATGAAGCGTTCACAGCTAATGATAATTGTTTTTAAATCTAATTTAAATATTTTTTAATTTTTTAATATTTTTATGGTTATTTATGGTTTTAGAGTTTCACACACATATCATGTTTTGATCAAATCTACCCCTTTCCCTTCTCACCAAATCCTCCCCATCTTTCCAAACTTCCCAACTTCATGAACTCTTTTATTACCTCTGAGTCCACTCGGTGTTGCCTATATGTGCATGAGTGTAGGATCATTCCTGAAGAAAACTGACTTTCCTCCCTCCCCCCCAGCAGCCATCAGTTGCCAATAACTCAGCTAAGAATAGGACTTTCTAAGGCCCTTCCCCACTCAGGCTGGTATTTTGACTGGCTTGATCTTGGGTAGGTCTCACACCTGCAGGCACACCCACTGTGAGCTCTTGTGCACCACAGCCCTGTTATATGAGGCAAGAAGTGCTTAGTTGATCCCTGAACCTTGGGGAGGTGGTGATATAAATATTTCATTTAGAGCTGAGCATTCCACGGTCTCTTTATCTTTGTACATCGACCAGTTGTAAGCCTTCTAATTAATTGCCATCTACTGCAAAAGTAAGTTCTTCTGACGAGGTTGAGAGATGTACTAACACATGAGCATAAAAAAAAAAGAACTTAGGGTGCAGCTTATTAGGTTCTCCCCTGGAGTTCAAGACCTAGCAAATTGCAGGATTTTTTTTTTCTGTTCAGTTATCAGTACTACACATAGTTCTGCCCTGTGGAATGGCCTTATAGATCCTGCAATAAAGAAAGAGCTTCAAAGATATCCATGGCTTTGAATTGGGGAGGCAGTAGACTATCCTATCTCAGTTAAGAGAATTAGGCTGGGGACCCAGGAGAAACTGCAGGCAGTCTGGTTCTAGGTATGGTTGCAAGCAGGTGCTCCTCCTTTGGAACAGACAATTTGGAACCGTGCTGACTGTAGAAGCAAGGCAAAGACAGGGCTTAAATCCAGCCATCTGGAGGCGTCCCTTGGATTTTGGATTGAATAAACAAGCATGGAAAGAAGAGTGAGTGCCCCCAAACGTCTACATTACCAAGAGTCAAGAGCTTATTAGGCCATCCCAAACCAGTCTTGTGGAGAGACATTGGAGGCTCGGGGAGTCCCCAAGCTGAGCAAGTCTCAAGACAAAACTGAAAAGGAATTTCTGGAGCCCCCAAGACCTAACTGGTTTGCTTCCGAGTTTGGTCTCACAAGTTATCTTGACCTGATGTTTGGCCATATTGGATGCATGGTCTTGTCTAATGGAAAATGTGTCTCCCATCTGATGGTCAGGTTGTGTCAGAATAAGACAGAGAAAATGAAAGAAGAGAGGGGTGGAGATGGAGAGTGAAACAAAATGGTGGCCTGAGAGAGACAGGTACCATGCCAGACCCACTCAGGGAGGGGCTGTGACTGCATGAAAGCAAGTGAGGTTCGTCAGTGGGAAGGCCTGGGTTATCAGTAGGCTTCTGATTCCCTTTCTGAGTGTCAGCACCATATGTTAGATTCTGAGTCAGCTAAAATGGACAGGAGTCAGAAAAGGAGATGGAGGCTTGATCATCAACGGACAAGATTGTGTAGTGGAGACTCTTTCCTGTAGGATGTTGAACTGTCTGCCACAACAACAAACAACAACAACAACAAACCTGGCTGTGACACTATATAGGGGTGGGGCCTTAGAATATAGTCTGTAGTTCATGTTTCCCTCCTTCCCAAAGTGGCCCACCCAAAGCAAGACAGGCTGTCCCAATAGATGCTCCTTTCTGGGATAACCAGCAAGGTTGAACAAACGTATCTGTAACCTTGTCAGAATTAGGCACTCCATCAATATGTTCTACCCCCTTTCTCTTGGAATCCACCTCCATCTTTGTGGTATCACCTTAACAATAGCAACACTGGCTGGGAACCAAAGTTTGGATACAAGAGACTTTTGAGAGGCTTCATACCCAAAACACAAAAGATGCAGCGATGGCTTAGCAGTTGAGTACTTGCTACTCTTGCAAAGGATCTTGGCTCAGTTTCCAGCATCTACATGGTGGCTCACAACCATCTGTAACTCCAGTTCTAGGGGATTAGGTATCCTCTTTGGGCCTCTGCAGGCACTAAATATAAATACTAAGATACACGTAGGCAAAAATACATATAAAATCTCTATTTTTAAAAAATGCCAAAATGCATGTGAAATAAATATCCATAATCCATTTTTTTGAGAATGTGGGCATAGTTTTTAGGCTACTTCCTGCTCATTGGGGGTGCTGATAATCTTATGGAGATCTAAAGAAAATTTAGAATTATGATCAAGTCCCGACTAGAGTATTCTGTGAGGCTTGATCATCTCAGCCAGAAACTATTCTGCATGCAGAACTCAGAGGAAACTCCAACAGAGGTCCTCTGAAATGTTGGATCATCTAAACCATCCGCTCCAATTGGAGATTCTTCAGGGGGTCTTTCTTGATCAAACCTGATTTTTCTTAACCCAGAATGATCCACAGCCTCTTATTTCCTGTGGAAACAAAAACAAAACCTCTTCTTCAAGGTAACATATCTTTTGATTTAAATTTTGAAGGGAAAGCATTTTCAAAATAAGTATGTTGTATTAATCCAGTAGCGTTTGTAATCAAATGTTTTTTAGCAGCTGTTGTTCCTTTCTCAGCCATCAAAACAATTAAAGACAACACAGTAACATACAGTATCCAGACTCTCTGTGTATTTTCCATCTTTACGTGGCTTTATTTCAAACTATATTTCTTTTATTTTTATTTTTAATTTTGGCTTTTTAAGTCAGGGTTTCTCTGTGTATCTTTGGCTGTCCTGGCACTCACTCTGTAGACCAGGTTGTCCTTGAACTCACAGAGATCTGCCTTCCTCTGCCTCCCAAGTGCTGGGATTAAAGGTGTGTGCCACCACACCCAACTGCTTTCTCTCTTACTCTCTCTTGATGTGGGAGTCCCCTCTCTGTGCTGTGATTAGCATTAATGAATAAAGAAACTGCCTGGCCAGTTGGTAGGACAGAACTTAGGTACATGGGGAAGACAGAACTGAATTCTGGGAGAAAAAAGAGTGGAGTCAGAGAGAGACACCATGAAGCCGCCAGAGACAGACAGGCCAAATCTTTGCTGGCAAGCCACTGCCACCTGGCAGTATATAGATTAATAGAAATGGGTTAAATTAATATAAGAGTTAGCCAATAAAAAGATAGAGCTAATGGTCGAAGCAGTGTCTTAATGAATATGGTTTCTGTATGATTATTTCAGTTCTGGGCAGCCGGACAAACAAGCGGCCTTCCTGTAACACTGCTCCCCTCTCTCTTTTTAAGAACTTTTTCCTTTTTCTTTTCTTTTCTTTTCTTTTCTTTTCTTTTCTTTTCTTTTCTTTTCTTTTCTTTTCTTTTCTTTTCCAAGCCTGCATTTATTTTTAAACACACTGTAAACCATTTAGAGGTTTTTTTCATCTGAATCTATTTTTACTGTATATCTCTCTTTTTCTGACCACTTGAGTCTTTAATTTGCTATGCAATATGGCTAAAAGTAAAGCCGTGGCTTTGATGGCTGGATCCACCTCATACCTTAGCTTTCTGAGAGTCTAGCCTCATGGTGGAGGTACTGTCTGGAGCCATGTTTATTACCACAACTCTATGGAGTTTCAAAGTTCATGCCACCACCAAGAAGCATGCTATCAGCTATTCATCAACACCATTTAAGAGGCAGTGGGGCCTCTTAAGAGGGCTGTGAGATTTTTGCAGCTAAAGCTGAGTCAGGAAGCCTCTCTTAAATGAGATGCACTTTCCCTAGCAAACAGAGCACATCTGAGAAAATGCTGCTACCAAGAAACCATGCTTAACTCTGCTTCTTTTTGTCTATAATTACTTCCCAAACTCTCTTGGGTTTTATGTAGATGCAGTTGTCCATGTTGGCACCATTTTATAGTGAGAAAGCCACTTGTTCATTTCCTGGCCGCTCAGACTCCCAAAATAATCATACAGAAATCATATCATTTGCAATACTGTTTGACCAATAGCTTAAGCATATTTCTGGCTAACACATATCTTATATTAACCCATCTCCATTAATCTGTGTATCTTCATGAGGCTGTGGCTTACTGGGTAAAGTTCCAGGGTCTGTCTCCAGAGGGGTTACATGGCTCCTCTCTGACTCCACCTTCTTTCCCCCAACATTCAGTTTAGTATTTTCTGCCTACCTATATTCTACCTTGTGCAGGCCTAAGACAGTTTCTTTATTAATCAATGGTATTCTCAGTATACAGAGGGGAATCCCACATCACGATGTAGCTTTTATAATCAGAGATCCATGTTCTAGAAATTATAGAAGATCTTTGCAGGTTTGAAAAACAATTCTGTTCCCTATGTGGCTTAGATACATTGATGTATACTATAGCTAGAAGTTATAAGGAGGAAATGATGAGCCTTTGAACCCTTCCCCCAGTTGCTCGTTAGAGATAAGTCCTGCCATCTGCCCCCCCGTTGTTTTCAGATGACTGAATTGGTACTAAAATGTGCTAACACTTTTTTTGGATCTTAGATTTCAAAGAAAAATCTAGATTTTAATGCTGGAAGAAACTTCAGAGTTCAGTGGCAGAATTTAAATACAGGAATGTCTGAATTGGCTCCAGAAATTTTGCCTTGTAATTAAAAATGAATTAAAGAATAAGGCCTTTTACCTGATACAAATATAGGATAAAATTTCCTCTATTTTCCTCCCCAATTGAAGATAGATAGGTCAACAAGGAGGGGAACCTTGACTTACACCTCGGCCAAAGGTTGAGAAATCATGGAATGGATGTGTCTTCTATGAGAGAGCAGAGAACCCAACCCAGAGACCTACAGCCCAGGGTTCAGAAATATAATGTGTGCTCCCATATCTGGTCACACGTAGCTCAAAAGACTGAGGCAAGGAGAGCAGAGAACCCAACCCAGAGACCTATAGCCCAGGGTTCAGAAATATAATGTGAGCTCCCATACCTGGTCATGCATAGCTCAAAAGACTGAGGCAAGGAAAGCAGAGAACCCAACTCAGAGACCTACAGTCCAGGGTTCAGAAACACAATGTGAGCTCCCGTACCTGGTCACGTGTAGCTCAAAAGACTGAGGTAAGGAGAGCAAAGGCGTCTTCCTTCGGCTTCCCCTTTGGTTTAGATTTCAGTCCCAAGGAGGAAGGATTAGGATATGAGCAGTCTTCCATTCTGAGGGACCACACAGATCTCGCCCCTCTGTAGACCTGATCAGAACTTCTCTCTTCTACATGGAGGCAGGGCATGTAGGTTTGTGGAAGAGCACTTCTCTAGCATTCTCTAAGGGTTCAATCCTTGGCATTGTAACAAAGAGGTTTTCCTCTCAGTGGAAGTATGAGGGCTAGTAGAAATCTTCACCTACTAAAATCATTTTAAGAAGGTAACTTAATTGTGTAATATCATCACTTAGAGGCTGAAGCAGGAAGTTCAGGAATTCAAAGCCAGTCTGGGCTACACAAAACTAATGAAACACACACACACACACATCTATCTATCTATCTATCTATCTATCTATCTATCTATCTATCTATCTATCTATCTATCATCTATCTATCTGTATTTGAAGCATTTTAAAATATAAAAATTACTTGGATAATAACTAAATCATATATAAATTATAAATGTCTAGGTTAATGAACAATTAAATGCATTCATTTATTTAACAATAATTTAATTATTTAAATTAATTTAAAAACAAGATTTGTGGAACGCTGACTCATATCCTGCCCATTAAAAACAAAACAATTGCTGCCAGGACTTCCAAAGGCGGGTGCAGGTGAAGAATCAGCCATGCTTTTGCTGGAAGGGTCGGTGAGGATGTTTAGCTCTGAGGCAGTCTGCATGTGTCTGGATGTCCTTCTGACCACCAGCGAGATGATCTATATGCACTGCAGGCCTATCACAGTGCATGAAGTCACGTGTATTCCCTATACAGCTCTTTTCTACCACATCATTCAGAATAGTCTGCTCCACTCAGAAAAACTCTGAATGGTGCTGGGTCCATCTGGAGGAACTAACAGGTAACCTCTATGATTTGGTTCAGTTGTCTAGAACAGCTTCTTGCATCAGACACACTTCAAAGTGTGATAATTCAGACAGGAAAGACAGCTCAGTTGGTAAAGTGCCTTGTTAGACTGAGGATCTGGGTCCAAACCCCAGAATCAACGTAAATAACCCAGGCATAGTGGCACATATTTGTAATTTCAGCAGAGACAGAGACAGAAACAGGCAGATCCCTGGGCCTTACTGGTTAGTTGGAGTAGCAGGCCAATGAGAGATCTTGACTCACAGTGAGATAATGGTACCTAGCGTTGTCCTTTGGCCTCCACATGAGTGCTCACACATGTGATCATGTATCATCAGTCCTACATACACCACGACATGAACACACACACACGCGCACACACCAGTATGACAACCCTAATCAACCATAATCAAGTAACCAAAGAAATGCTGGCAAGCCATGGCATGTTAGAGCAAAGTGGTTACTTAAATTTGTAAACTCCTTGTAGAATGGAAGACTCTGGAGAGCTAAGTATAGGATGTCAGAGTATTGTTAATCCAAGAAGAACTGAAAATTGTTTGGTTTGTTCCTCTTAGTGCAGCATGAAACATAGGGAGACAGAGTGAGAGTCAAGACATCCAATTTCTAGCTTAAAACATAGATAAGACCCAGGCATATGTCATCAATGCCCTAAAATAAAAAAGCAGGAATCCTTGTCTTGTATAATAACAGAATCAATTCAGTTTCAAGCAACAAAAAGGGGTGAATTATAGAGCAGATTCAATTACCAGCCTTGGCAGATGTCTGTATTAAAGTTAGGGAGGAGTGGGTGCTGAACATGATGAGGGCACACAGGAGCCCATTAATCCAGGTGAGAGCCTGGCATTCCTACGCTTTGCTGATCCTTTCCTGCCAGCAGAAGTTACTCTTTCCTCTCACATCTGACAAAATCGGCACCTCCTTGCTAAAAGAAGCCATAATGAGTTTGAGGGGACCCCTCCCTAATCTTCCTTAGGATGGAAGTCTACCACATCCTACTGTTCCTCGCCTGCTGATAAGATTCAATTTCATCCAGGCTCTAGATAGTAAGATAAAAAACTTCCCTCCGAGGGAACACAAAAGCATAACTCACATCTTCACGGGGAGAAAGCAAGGGTTTTTCTCTTTTGACAATTTCTATTATCAGAAATCTGGAAATCAGTTATGAGAGTGGTTCTCAGCCTCTGTGGATGGCTCGTTTGATCCCCTTTGGGATCCACAGGTGAGAACTACTTATTTATGAGGTTGAATCCTTATGGTTGGGTTTAAGGTAGAAAAGAGGTTTGGAAGAAATTTCTTGATATCAGTCACAAATTTGGATTCCCTCTTTCAGCTCAAATTTTTGGCAGGGACTCTGGCAACCCAACTCCAGATTGCTATATTGGAAAAGACATAGTCATCAACAGGAGAAACCTCAAATTAGTTCTGTGTTCTGTGAAATGACAGCTGTTCTGCTGGGAGAGGCTGGTGTGATCAAGACCACCTCTCCTTCCAAAGTTTGTTAAACCAGCAGTAATCCTGCAGCCTTGGAAGGATGACCAGATCACGGCAACCATCCAGGCTTCGGAAAACTCAAGTGGCGATTCCTAACAAGTGGCTATTTGCTATCTGGATCATGAACGAGACAGATGGATTTGGAGAATGATCACTTATTATTATAAACTTAATCAGATTTTGATGCAAATTATAGTGATTGTTCCAGATGTTTATTCCATTCTGGAGCAAATCAACACATGTCCTAAGCACCTGGAAGGCAGCTATTGATCTGGTGAAAGCCTATTAGTATAACTGTCAAATCAGGTGCAGTTGTTGTTCAATTAGTGGAGCTATCAATGTACAGAAGCTTTGTCACTTACAACAGGGATTAGTTCACTGTTAATTAATTAAAGCACTGAAACGATCGTAAGTCCAAATGCATGCAGCCTACTGTCCATCACTGCTTAGCCACAAAGAGAAATCTGTGTGTTGGTGATTTCCTCTTATGCTGACGTGGCTGATGGGGAATCATGACTACTTGAACTTGATTTAAAAGAATAACAATTGTCGGGGTCCAACCCCAACATAAATTATCTCTCTGGATTGGAGTGAAGGTGTGGGAATTATTGAGACACAGTTCACACAGCAATATCGGAAGGGAGTCTCAGGGTTCATTCAAATCCTGAAGATCACCCGTGTTTATTCTTAAAGCAGCTTTTATATCCAAAGGTAAACTGAGGGGGAAGTTCATTAGCATTCTGTTTCCAGGGTAGCAGGACTAAAGTCATGTCCACCGCAACTATGGCTGCTCTGTCACTACCTTGGATTAACACCTCTTCCCAGGTAATCCCCATAATTACAAAGAAGGGAGCAGAACAACATTAGCATATCCTAACCAGGCAACAGCCTGACTATAAGTGCTAGGTGACCACCTCAGGTGTGAACTGTGACTTCAGAGTCTGGCCTCCATACAGTATGGAAATATGTGGCTTGTATAATATTGCCCCACAGTTAATCCACAGAAAAAAATTAAATTCAAATTTTGAGTTAAGGTTTCTATTGATCACATACTGCTTTTGTACCATTGAAAGTCCAAAACTTAGATCTAACCATCTTAAATCAGCTATAATCCTTATTACATTTGCATCATATCAGTTCTCCAGTTCTATGCCAAATCTTCTCTGTAGGGGTCTCAATCATTGCTCCCTTCCCTAGGACACCTGAATAATCCGTTACAGTAATGGCATGCTCATAGAATTTGATGATCAGATCTACCAACTACTCTAAAAATCCTGAAAAGGCATACATGTAACAGATGGTTAGCAATAAATACCACAAAATGTAAGAGTATTGCATGGCCCAGTAGATCTGACAGGTTTGTTGTTTTTATTTTATATATATATATATATTTGGGTTTGGTGCTTGGTTTTCCGAGACAGAGTTTCTCTGTGTAGCCTTTGCTGTCCTGGACCTTGCTCTGTAGACCAAACTGGGCTCAGACTCATAGATATCCACCTGCCTCTGCCTTCTGAATGCTGGAATTAAAGGTGTGCACCACCACTGACTGGCTGATCGGACAGTTTTTGATGGACAGTTTTAAGTTGTAGATTTGTAGGTAAATGACCACACAGATCATCACAATGTGGAGCTGAGGTATGGCATCCTCTTTCTTGTGTTCTTCCTTAAAATTTATTTTATGCACATTGATGTTTTGCCTGCCTATATGTCTGTTTGGGTGTTGGATTTGCTGAAAGTGGAGTTACAGTTGTGAGCTGCCATGTGGGTGCTGGGACTTGAACCTGGGTCCTCTGGAAGAACAGCCAGTGCTCTTCACCATTGAACTACGTTTCCAGGCCTTTTCTTTTGAGAAGCAGTTGTTAGCTTATGTCTGAGCCCTAGCAGATGCTGAATGCATGTGATCATGGACCACCAAATTGCTGCCAGACAACTTTGTATGATTGCCACTCGTGAACTAGATGCTTTCCGACCCAGGAAGCCATGGAGTTTAGCATCAACTAGCAGCATTCCATCAGTGTATGAAAATGTTATACCTGGCTCAAGCAAGTCCAAAAGAGTCAGTTAATTTTTGTGAATAATGAATTCAAACTTCCATAATCTTCAGTCACGGTACCTATCTCTCCCAACTGTACTCGTGACCAAAACTAAAGAAAAAATGTGCAGGATGATACTCAAGTCTGTAGTGCGTCAGGCTGATCCTAAAGGACAATGGTAGAAAATCATCCCAGAGAGAGGGGTTTTGTACAACACACTCACTTATTCACTGTAGTTAGAAGGAGAGATGCCCAGATGGTTAGCATGGTAGTGGTTCTGTTAATGATTTCTCTGGCTTGTCAGGAATCGGAAGTAGTAACGGAGAGAAACTAGGGACAGAAGGTCTGTAGCTAGATATCTATAAATGGGCAGACTATGAATGCATGTGGAAAGTGCCAATTTGCAAGCCAGAAAGTAGGTACATATAATTGGTACAACAAAAGTTGTATTTTATTATGCTGAGGGTCATCACACAAAGCTCATACTCCAAGTTCCTAAGCCCATTTCCCCAAGGCTGATCACGTTTGCAACATATCTTAACCAAAGTTTGGATCCAGTCTCTCATAGTAGTCTCCCGGTTTGAGGGTCGGGATCCCAGGAGAGACTCTCTAGTCACAGGGCAGATCAAGGCGGCATCTCCCCAGCATCCCTGAAGACACACAGAGCAGAGGATTGTACTTTGTTTTCTGTTTACATACTGTCCAGTGGACTTTCAGGAGTTCTAGTTGTGTCTGGTTCTCCTGCATAAGTGATGTTGTTCTTTGGGTTCTGGTTATAAGGTGCAGCCTTGCATGTAGTGGAATTCCTGATGAAGCTACTTTTGTATGTCTAAAGGGCAGTTTTTACTCTGCTCATGACAGTCCATGTCTTTCCTGATTTCACTTTTAGAAGCATATGAAAATGATTGTCAGTTGTGGTTGGAAACACAAGGGTTTTTCCTTTTTCTAGCCATCTTGCTAGCCTCGCTGCTACTAAGGCGACTTTTCACTGAAGGGAGCTGTCACGTTCCTCCCTGTTTCCCTCTGATTATATAGAGCTTCAAACCCATATTTTGCACTGATTTTTTTTTTCTTTTTAAGTCTGGAAAAAAATAAAAGGAAACAAAACCTTCCTAGAGATGGAATAGTCCCACATGGGTTTTCAAATGTCCTGTTCCAGATGGAATGGTCCACTGAAAGTTTTGCTTTTGCTTTACTACAACACATAGTTAGTATAGATCCTATCCTGCAAAGACATTATTTGTGTATATATATATATATATATATATATATATATTACATTTCCTGACTACAATGTTTTAAACAGGAGGTTGAAAATCATATTCAGGACACAGGTAATTAATTCAGAACCAATTAAAGTCACAAAGTAGAGATGGTTCTAGGTGCCGGAGGCCAGGTCATTTCAGTCTGCCCCATTAAGGCTTCATCTCCTCCCCTCCCCCTTTCCATGGAAGCCCATCAGTTTTCTAGCTGTAGTTTTCATTGACAGGTGACCTTTTTCTTGAAAATTAAAAAAAAACATAGTTAAGAATCAAGAATTGTTCTTTTTGCCTCCATCTATCCTTAGAATACAGAATTTAAAAAAGAAGATGTGCCGGGCGGTGGTGGCGCGCACGCCTTTAATCCCAGCACTCGGGAGGCAGAGGCAGGTGGATCTCTGTGAGTTCGAGACCAGCCTGGTCTACAAGAGCTAGTTCCAGGACAGGCTCCAAAACCACAGAGAAACCTGTCTCGAAAAACCAAAAAAAAAAAAAAGAAGAAGATGTGGGGTCTTTTCATCCCAAGTTCCTCTCTAAAGGAATAAAGTTACCCTTTTCCTTTTTTTTTTTTAAATTTCAGAGTGAGGTAGCTGTGGTACATCCCTTTAATCCCAGCACTTAGGAGGCAGGGGTGGGTGGATCTCTGTGAGTTTGAGGTCAGCCTGATCTATAGAGTGAGTTCTAGGACAGCCAGGACTGTTACACAGAGAAACCCCATCTCAAAAAACAAAACAAGACAAAAAATAAAACAAAACACAAAAAAATCAAGCCCAAACAAAAAAACCCAACCAATCAACCAAACAAAAACAAATAAGTTTCCAAAAAGACCATCCCTTGGATGTGTAGATGGATTGCTAAACTTGTAAGATTGTGTTTCTTCTTACCCCACTTTAGTTTCTAGACAAACCTATCTTGATCCCCAAATGAATTCTTTTCATTATAAACTGAAGCTGAATTCTGTGTCCCAAATTGTTCAGCAAAGCGGTAAGTAACAGTAACCCTAACACATATGGAGCCACGCCAATTAAATTCCAACATCCCAAGAGGCATCAAGATACTGGCCTCTCAGGTAGTTCTTTGTCAACTAAATGGTGCATTCATTGATTAGGTATAGCTTTTCCAAACTTAAAAGCCTCAGGACCTAGGGTGCTGATCACCCTGAGTGGCACTATGAGCTCTGAATGAATTGAACTCAGTGAAAGGCAATGTAATTCTCCTTGTTGCAGAGTTACAGTCTCGTTGGCTTGGAGACCCTAGGAAGTAGATGACTGAGTTTAGCAGAGAATGAGACCTTCCATTTTTTCCCTTTTTCCCAGTCTAGATGTGTTC
Source organism: Neodon shergylaensis (assembly GCA_025134845.1). NCBI lineage: Eukaryota > Metazoa > Chordata > Mammalia > Rodentia > Cricetidae > Neodon > Neodon shergylaensis. The sequence continues at coordinate 7,989,711 of JABTXL010000342.1, forward strand.
CCCACCTCTAGGGAGAGCCGATCACACAGATTAGCATGGCTGTTCTGTATCTTGGTGCCTGCTATGACAGGAAGGCCAGTTACAGAGTGAGTGGCAAGCAGTGAGCAGTGACAGGGAACCAGCTACAGAAGTGAGTAGCGGGCAGTTTTCCTTTTAGTGTTGCCATCCCTGTTCCAATCAGCATGGTTAGTCCACATCAGATTGTTCTCCATCTTCCTAAACAGATTTGTTTTTATTTCAGTGAGGAAGAATGAGTAGAGGGTTTGGAGACATTTATTCCAATACCATTCCTTCAGAGCTATATGACTTTGAAAAAGGGAGGCAACTGTTTGTTCAAGAGGGCTCTTGTGTGGAAAAGTGTCCTCACTTAATGTCGTATGGATAAATGCAAAATTTATTAGAAAACTTTAAAACTCTGAAAGCTCTGTTTTGTCTGTTGGATTCCTTTGTAAATAGTCAATGGATTAACCTTTTGTTTAGTTTATTATAAAGCAAGGAGTGTTTCTCTTTCTTGGTTCCTTTGGGCTCAGAGTCTTGGAAACAGGAGACATGGCTCAGACAGAAACAAGGGCGTCTCTCAAGGGCAAGCAGCATACAGATAAACTAGAGAGTCTCCATTTATCCAGTCTATTTACTCTGGCACACCTCACACAGTGCTGTTTATATTCCTTTGTCACAAAGGAAGTGATGAAGTATTACATGCTCTGTTTAGTCACTGTCATGGGATTGACGAGTGCACAGGCGTGGGATTGACGAGTGCATAGGCATGGGATTGATGAGTGCCCAGGTGGCAGCTCCTCGGGAGGTCTGCAGATACTTCCCTTTCACTTTGTGCTTTCTGATGCTGGGACAGGCTGGCACATAGGGAGTGATAGGCTCTGTGTTGTCCTAACCCTTTTCTGTAATTCAGATGGTGAACATTCTCCAAAAGTCTGTCCCCAAGCAAAATACTGTGAAGAGTTGCTGAACTCTTCAAAGAGGAAGCCTCAGTTGGAGATCATTAGGGCACTGGGGGTGTTATCTTGAAGGTGGATGTAAGATGCTGGCCCTCTTTCATTTTCTTTTTCTTTACATGTGTACCCCACTATTGCTATCTGTCACCCCCAAGCTAGTGGGCCCACCTAATCTTGATAGGAGCCTTCAGAACAGTGAGCTAAATAAAGCTTCTTTCCTTATACTATGATTAAGGTATTTCATAATAGTAACATGAAATATATGAATACCCATAACTTTCAGAATAGCAGTAATTAACCATGTAGCCTTTAGATACAGTTTCTTTTAGCAAATTCATATAAATTTCAGTTAATAAATACATAATAAGATCTTTTAAAGAATATTTTATTAGTTTATAGATCTGGTCATAATATAGATCAGCTTGTGTCTCTCCTATGTGTCTGTGGTCAGTGCATTGCATGAAGAACCAATACTGTCCATATGAATATGTCAATAGTATTCTAGTATAGGTCCTTCCAATGTACTTAAACTTAAAATACTAAGATTCTTATTCTGCTTAGTAGCTGTGCTCTGATAAATGTTGAAAAAAAAGCTGGAGAAAATTCCCTGATTTGTGTCGTCTTCCAAACTATATGCCGTAAATACTCCAAGTGGGCCAATTTCAATCTGCTACATTCACATCAATGCACATGAAACTGAGACAAGGTGCACAGGAAGACACACATCACTGTATGGTATTCCTATAACACAGACACAATACACCTCAAGAGCACAGAAAGTTGATGATGGTGAAATAAGTTGAGAGATGGTGAAGACAGAGTGTGTAATACACCAGCTTTTATATTGCGAGTTTAATATCATATGCTTTTAAAGAATGGTTCTTAAACACCAACTTTCACTGCTTCACTTTTCTGAGTTCAAAGCCATAATATTTCAGTCACTTCTTCCTTTAGGAGGTTTCCACATTTACCTGTCGAGAATACAGAGTTTGGATTATCTAAGTATGATTTTTTTAATAGAACCAAATGTTTTTCCTTTTCTATTTTTAAATGCAAAATGAAGAGTTGTTTCCTTAACTCATAACTCTTTGAAGTGGGCAGGATACCAGTAGAGTTAGCTTCACTGAAAGATGAGAGGCTTTTATTTTTCTTTTAGATAAGCTTTTAAAAAATCAATAAATAGATATTTTCAGAGAGCACAGATAGAACAAAAATCATACTACACTAAATAAATAAAATATGATTTTAGAAGAACAAAAATATGAAGTCCCATTGTCAGTTTTGTTTTAAAGAATTCTACATGGATATCATGATAAAATAAAAATTAGTGTGGCATGTTATGGGGCCACATTTTGAGGAAAGGACACACAGAAGTTCAAAAACTTGCTAGCAAGCAACTCCTGTCCCTTTCCCAAAAAAGAGGTCCAAAAGAGACCAGAAAGACTTCATTTTCTTTTGAACTACCTTTGAGACAGCATGTTCGGCAGATTCTTGCAGCCCACATGGATAGGTTGAAAGAGCTCAGAGAAGAGTGAGAAAAGTTGCCTGAGAGAGAAGAGCTTGTCTTGCCAAGGAAGTTATTTTTAATTAATATGCGTTAGACCCAAGAGTGCGAAAGGAAGCTGGAGTGAAGATGAGCTCTCGCTGGTCTGGCACAGAACTCTTAGCTTTAACCTTCACTTTCCGTCTACATAAGTTTCAAGTTGTGCCAGTCACTTTCCTGGACAAACTACCAAGTGTAGGGCTTTTCCTGTCCATAACTGAGAATGTCTGTAGCAAGAAAAATTACAAGCCACCACTTTATTTCAAGAATCAAACAACATCTGTACCATTTGTTCTCAATGCGGTAGAGTCATCCATAAGCAACGGAAATATCTGCCATTATTCTTCAGTAAGTATTTTTTATTATATAGTATTTGATCAACATTCCTACATTTTATGGGTTCGGTGTCTCCTAATGTTCAGTTTACTGCTGCTCAAGGTTTTGCTTGGGAAATGGTGATGGCATTATAATGATAGCCCCGTAATGTCATATAAGGCAAAAGAAATCAAGAGGTAATTCACAAGTTAGAAAATCCTTCTTAAAAGTAGATACCCTATGAAGAATGGGTAGCAATGACAATCCCCCAAAAATGAGCTGCCGTACTTCCACAGGAAGCAACTAGCTCTATGTGTTCACATGAACTCCAGTGGTTTATTGGGTCTTAATTCTAAGTTGTAAGAAATCCACGGGAAGATCAGCTATTGTGAAGAGGATAGGGTGTTTCTTTGTGAGGTCAGAAGTCCATCATTATACAACTCCTTGGATCCTTAGTCACAAGAGTTTCTAGATGGAAGTTATTTTTTTCTTTCTTAGCTTTGAGTGCGGAAATGTGGAAGCAGACAACTCTCCAGGAGTCTACAGATTTCAGTTCTGGAAGCACAATGAGGCTGAAATGGTGCCATTGGCAACCAGAGGAGGGAGTTTTGCACCCTGATAAATTCAAGTTGGACTTAGTGGTCTCTGGGAATAAAAAAATGTATAGGCAAGATAGAGACAAGGCAGAAGTTAGACCACATGGTGAAGGATTGGGGGACTGCAGCTTGGTAAAGGAGCCCACTCTCTTTGAATCCAAGGCCTACAGTGATGGTGTGAACAGAATGGAGGACATTTATAGACAAGATATGAGGGACGGTGTGGAAAGGTATCTTAGTCAGGGTTTCCATTGCTGTGATAAAACACCATGACCAAAAGCAACTTGAGGAGAAAAAGATTTATTTCAACTTACAATTTTCAAGTCACCCTCCATCACTGAGGGAAGCCAGGGAAGATATGCAAGGCAGAAACCTGAAGGCAGGAACTGATGCAGAGGCTATGCAGGAACACTGCTTACTGACTTGCTGCTCAGGCTTGCTCATCTGTAGTGAGAAGGCCCCCAGTTAGTTCCTGGCCATTTAGTCCCGAAATAATCACACAGAAACTTATTAATTAAATCCCTGCTTGGCCTATTAGCTCTAGCTTCTTAGTGGCTAACTCTTACATATTAATTTAACACATTTCTATTAATCTGTGTATTGCCACGTGGCAGTGGCTTACCGGGTAAAGTTCCATCTGGCTCCAGCAGTGGGGCTACATGACTTCTCTCTGACTCTGCCTCCTTTCTCCCAGCATTCAGTTTAGTTTTCCCCACCTACCTCTGTTTTACCCTATCAGGCCAAGCTAGTTTTCTTCATTCATTAGTGGTAATCACAGCATACAGAAGGGAATCCCACATCACCCAGCTTGCCTTCTTATAGCACCTAGGACAGGCTTCCCAGTGGTGCCACTGTCCACCATGAACTTGGCCCTTCCACATCAATTGTTAATTTAAAAAGGCACCACAGGCCGGGCGGTGGTGGCGCACGCCTTTAATCCCAGCACTCGGGAGGCAGAGACAGGCGGATCTCTGTGAGTTCGAGGCCAGCCTGGTCTACAGAGCTAGTTCCAGGACAGGCTCCAAAGCCACAGAGAAACCCTGTCTCAAAACACCAAAAAAAAAAAAAGAGAGAATAAAAAGGCACTGCCCAGTGCCAGTTTAGTCATGAGTATTTTCTCAATAAAGATTCCCTCTTTCCAAAAGACTCTAGCTTGTGTCAACTTGACATAAAATTAGCCAGCACAGGGAATAACCCAACAGGGACTTCTAAATGCTGAATATTGTTAAGCTTTCAAATGTGTTTCCTATCTGAAAAAACTATATATGGTGTCATATTGTTCTCTGAATTTATATTTCCTCCATCACTAATAAAGTCAAATATCATCTCAATATTTATTGACTATTGTTTCTCCTCCTATGAAATACATAGGTAGAATAAAGTTTAGAAGAAAAATAAAATTAGAACCTTTCACCATTTAATATACACAGTTACTCTTAGATGGTTAAAAATTGAAACATAAAGAATCTAATTCTATTCCTGGATCTCACAGTAAAAGGAGAGAAACTGGCTTTTTCTTTTGACCTCTACAAAAGGACCATGACAAACATCAGCACTCCCTGCCTGCCCCCATACAAATAATAAATAAAATAAAATATTAGTTTCAAAATAATATCTGTGTTAATAACCTCTAAAACATTAAGACATTAAAATGCCATTAGGACAAAAATAGTAAGACCCATAGAGATGTGTACTCAACTGTAAACTGTTATTCTACATTAACGGAAGAATACACAATGTGGTGTGTCCATAAAATTGAACATAATTCCACCACAAAATAGAATTAATACTGAACATTCTATAACACAGATGAACTCTGGAAAACATGCTGAACAAAAGGCTGTAGAATGTATGACTTAGAAATAAAAATGCAAACCAGGCAAATCCATAGAGATAGAAAGTGGATCAGCAGTTTCTGTGGTTTCAGTGTGCCCCCTTCGAAGAAACGTAATCCTTGGTGAGGTGCTCCTAGGAGCAGCGATTAAGCAGTGAGAGCTCAGTGAAGGCCCCTTTCCATCCTGTCTATCATATACATACTCAACACAAAGGCTTCCATAAGATACTTAATGCTGGCATTTTCATCTGGCAATAGATTTCTATTATTTATAAATTACCACATCTGTGGTGTTTTGGGTAGCATCATTAGGAGACAGTTGCTCCAAGGGTTGGAGGGGGGGAACAGGGTGTGGCTGCTAATGCATTTCTGTTTCTTCTCATGATGAAAAATGTACTAGAGTTAAATAGTAATGGTTGCTGCACAGTCTCGTGGACACACTGGAAATCACTGACATATAATTTAAACTGGTGCATTTTGGGTGGGTAAATTATACCTTGATAATAAAAAGGAAAAAATGTTATTACGAGCACTGAACGTGATCACTTGCCAATGTCCCTGTGCATCTCCTGTCACCAAAAATGGCTGGCCGTTCACATATGGCTCTTCCATTTCCTTTTGCTTCTCTTTCCCTCATAGATACAAAGATTCCTCTCCAGCAGGTGTGTAATTTGACAAAGATCTCCCATCATATTCTCCTTGACAAGATCTCCAAATATTGAGCTGGGTGGTGGTGGCACATACTTATAATCCCAGCACTTGGGAGGAAGAGGCAGGTGAGTTCAAGACTAGCATGGTCTACAGAGGGACAGGCATGGCTGTTACACAAAGGAACCTTATCCTGAAAAACAAGCAAAACAAAACAAAAAAGATCTCCAAATATTAAAAGAATCATGATAGCTATTTATGTAAATAATAGTGATCATTTATTGACTGACTTCTGGATACTACTCCCAATGCTTTATAAGATTTGTTTTGTTAGATCCCAGAAAATTCTTATGCATTATCCCCAAAGTACATGAGAAAAACATAGGTTTCTTTCTAATATGTAAGATCAAACAACTAACTGATTTGAGAATAAAAGCAAACACTTTTATTAGATTCTAAATTCTACTCCTTTTTGTCAGCTTCACTTTATGCAAAGGTATAAGTTACTAAGGAGAAATGCAGACACGTCTCCAAGAATGCTATGAAGCAATTTACTCATCCAATATTACGTTCATACCACTTAAGTAGCAACAAGATTTTCTGATTTCATAGACAGCGGCTGTCACTAGTTTGCTTTAAGAGTTCTCCAAAGTATCTTTCATAAACACCACGCAAGATGGATCAACTTATAGCCTGGAAGAAGAATCAAATTAGCCATTTAAATGTCAATTCTGTAAATGTCATTTTAATCAAAGCATTTGCAATCCCCTTATCATGATTCTCCACAGCATCTCCTATAATTAGCAGGAGCTTTGAGCCAGTTCTGTGGTGTTAGAAGAGTTTGTAATTGGCTATGTGCAACTGAAATACCATCAGTGGAAATATCAGACCATAAAAATCACAGAGAAGTGTAGAAGTGTAGTCGAACAGGTTGGACTCTACAAACAAACCTCCACAAAAATGTTTTTTTTTTAATCACAGGCTTTATTAATTTGATCTACTGGCAGCTACAAGACTTAGCTAGAGCGGTAAACATCACACCAATAATTTCTTTTCTGAGATGTTTCTTCTCATAATTCTGTTCAATTCTTTAAGATAGGTCATCTTTGAGAACACTGTGCTTGGGGTCAACAAGCTTTCGGAAGATGAAATGAAGCAAATGAAGCGAAGGTGTACGGACAAAAAAACGAAGTTTCCCCTTTTGACTTTGGCAACCTGGAGAGCTCTTTCCCACCTCTTCCAGAAAGCTGGTATCACATGGTGGTGGAGCCTCCTATGTGGAGGAGAACTTGAGCTCGGTTGGTGCTGTCTGGGGGTTGGTCCCTATACTATTTTCCTTCCCTGTGCACGCTCCATTATCTAGTGTCATAGCTTCTCTCAAAACAATTGAATCTTAATGTTTTTAGTGGCTTTTCCAAAGCTGCACAGCTAGCAGGTGGAATGGCTGAGATTAGGACTGATTTAAGTCTAATTCTCCCAAATCTAGACTTTTTTTCATAATATTGTTACCTCTGGAAGAAAATCATTGGCTGAAAAGCCATATTGTGCAAGTAGATTGTGCAACTACTTTTTTATGATGCTCTTTAAAGTGATGTTTAAAGACATCTTCTGAAGAATTATTAGTCTAAGATTAAATATTTTTCTATGGATATTGCTTAATAATCCTCAATACTATGGTGGAAAATTTATATCTTGTTTTATTTTTTTCTGTCTAATTTCTTTTTATACCTTGTCATTCTCTAAAAAAGGAAAGTGGCCATTGGACAACTGCCAAAACCACCCTGCCTGGTAGGCTATTGTGGGGGTACAATAACAGGTGAATGGGTCACAAATGTAGTTTAGTTGACGAGCATTTGCCTGGGCATGTATGGTGCCCTCATTTCAGTCCCTACTGCTGCTAAAAACAAGTATAGAAAACCTTGTCTCCCCCCCCTTTCTATGTCCTGTTCTTCTGGCTCAAAATTATTCTCAAATGCGTTAGACTCTTCCTGGCCTCCCTATCTCTATGTGCTAATGAGCCCTCCCAAAACATTCCTTCTCCTTGACGCCTATGGGAAGGAGATTAGGGAGAAAAAACAAGCCCTAAATTATTCAGCTCTTGGACAGCCAGGCTAACTCGGTGTTCGAAGGTACCAGGAAATTCTACTTTGACCTAGATCTAAGCCATGCTTCTAACACAGTCGGCGACAAGTTCTCTGCAGTGCCGGATAGGCACCTTGACTATTTTATTTCCACTTTGCTTTGTTCTTCTTTTGTTTTTTAATTTGCATCACTTTACCTTGTTCTTGGAATGACTTTGGTGTTAGTGTTTGTTGCTGTGATAAAAGCACCATTAGCGCAGGAAATTTAAGAAGAAAAGACGTTATTTTGCTAATGTTTTCACAAGGAGAGTCCAAAACGGCAGCTACACAAGGGAGGGTATGGGACATGGCAGCAAGCAGTGGAGCAGGAAGCGGAGAGAGAGCACATCTGGAACCATGAGCACGGCACCAGCAGAGAGAGTGACCCGGAAATCTACGCCCAGTGACATACTTCCTTTATCAAGGGTTCCCCTCCAACCAGTGCCGTGAACTGGGGATGATGTGTTCAAATACGTGAGCTTATATAGGACAATTTCTCGTTTACGCCCACACAGTTATTCAACCCATTCTTTTACAAGCCACCTCCATTTTATAAGTAAGCCCCTCCCAAAATGAGCCTGGATCCTCCTCTTCTTTTTGCCCTAGTGTTACCATCCCATTGTAAGCAGCATAACCTGTGGCTGGAACCTCCTGACTCATCTGGGTCTGCATTTCCCCTCACGACAAGGTTGAATCCTTTAAACTGTCACGCTCTGAAGCAACACCCTGGAACACCTTGTCTTTGCACCAGGATTAAAGACTACCATGGAGTCTCCCTTTCCACCATGACTAATGCTTACTGATAATTCCCTTTGCGTGTTGATTTCAGCTGCATGGGCTTCTCTGATGCTCCTTGAACTTGCTAGGCCCATCGCCATCTCAGGCATGCTCCTCTGATCCCCTGCCAGGCACAGTTTTCATAGACACCTGTACATCTAGCCCACCCCGTGAAGATCATTGCTCTTGTCTTTTCAATGAGGGCAATCCTTAAGCAGAATCATAAATGTTTTCCTCTCTTGTCCTTCCCATCCATTGTGATTTTTTTGGTGTGTGTGTGGTCAGGACTGAAGATGGTGCCTAGCTCTCAGACATTTTAGGCAAGTGTTCTACCCCAGTCCATGATTTTGTTTTATGTAGCATTTTGTTAGAATTTTTTCTTTGAAACAGGATTTTGTGTATCCTGGGTCTCAATCTCACCTTAGCAAAGGCTGACCTTGAACTCCCGATCTTCATGCCCAGTGCTGGGATAGCAGATGTAAGCCACCAGACAAAATGTCCACAGCTTATTTGTGACACAGATAACATATTATGATACATATTGCTTGTTGTGTGTCTTTCTAGATGGAATATAAATTATTTGTCTTTCTACTCAGATGGATTCCAAGTCCCTGGAACATAACTGTTGAATGAATGAACAAATACATGAATGTAAAACTATACTTTTCTGTGCTTTTTCTATTTCTTTCCATTTTTGATTTGAAAACAACCAATTTTTTTTCTGAGTTCTCATTTTTATAAAAACATGCTAAAAATAGCAAGGAGTAGGCAGCACACAGAAACATTCAGTTTTATTTACATACTTTCCCTAGAGCTACTGACTCAGTGGCCCGTGTTATTTCAGGAGAATGCTTGGTGTGGGAGGGTTGGTAAACAAATGTTCTAGCTTTCTCATCTGTATTAGCTTCCACTCGTTAAGTCAATTTCATGTATGTTAGATGCTTGTTATAAAGCACATTATCTCATTTATCTACCTTAGTATGAGGGTAGCACTATCTTCTATAGCAAGAAACTTCAGAATAGAGTGACTTGGGTGTGTTTCCCCTGTAATAGTTAAGAAATGTTTCAGAGTTTCTGGAGCACAGCTCCAAATGTCATCTATACTCTTGGGGTAACAGTGTCTCTGTTTTTGGTATAATCTGGTTCCCATGCTTCCTGCATATTCCAGCATGTTTTATTGGTCGGACTTTATCTCATGGCAATCTAATTAATGCAATCATATGTCAACTACAACCACATCTCTACAGAGGTAATTTCTTGTAACCTTTGTGTGGGGAGGTATAATTTTGATGAATGGCTTTATTACTTAAATTAACATACAACCAAGTTTACCCTTTTACATTATATAATTCGATGTATTTAGTATAGCCATACTGTTACGCAACCATCACCTACCTATTTCTTGCTACCACAAAAAGAAACCCAGTTTCTATCACTAGATATACATCTTGGACTCCATATTTTGGAATCAGTAATATACCCTTTTTATTTCTACTTATTGTAGGTATTTTCTATGAGCAGAATTATATGTTATGCAGCTTTTTGTGTTTGGTTTCTTTTGCTTAGCCTAATGTTTCAAGTCCCATCTATATAATATATGTATATATATATATATATGCTGATACATGTATATATATGACACACACATATGTAGGTATGTATATATATGTATATATATATATATATATATATATATATATCAGTACTTCATTCCTTCTGGTGGCAAGAGTTAATTCCATTATATTTCTATAACAGTTATTTATTCATTTGTGAGTTATGATCCCTTGGGTTTTATGTTGTTTAACATATTGGATATTATGAATAATTCAGCTAAGAATGATTTGTGTATTTGTGTATTTCTATTCTATGGGCACTTGCTTGGGTCTATACCTAAGACAATCTGTTAACTCTTTATTTAATTTCATGAGCTCCTGTCAAATTTAATTTTAAAGTATCCGAAGTTTACATGCTCGCCAGTTCTGTACAAGGAGTGCAATTTCTTCACACCCTTGTCCACACTCACTATTGTGTGTCCTTTTGATGCTGACCATCCAGCTAGTACTTTGTTGTGCTTTTGTTTGTCATGTCCCCTGGGACTAATGCTGTTATGTTGTTTGCTGGTGCTTACTTATCACTCACAAGCTTCTTAAGGGAAAAGTTCTTTATCAATTTTAACTGTTTTTGAACAGTTGAAAGTTCAAAAGTTGAAAGTTGTTGAATTATAATCATCTTGATATGAATCCTCATCAGACTTGCATGCTGTGGGTTGTCTTGTTACTTCGCTGTAGTAAGCATTGAGATGGTCTGATCGTTACAGAGAAAGGAAGTGTAACTGAGATGCTAAATCACTTATTCCAGATCGTGGGGTAGACTGTCTCTGCCTCTTCTTTATAGCTAGCTCTGGGCTGCGAGGCTGAGTTTTCCCGCTGCACTGGTTGTAGTTTATTTTCTTGTTGCTATGAGAAAACACAATGACAACAGAAACTTCAGTGAGAAAAGGCTTATTTTGGCTTAGAGCTCGAGGTCCTGTCCATCATGACGGGGCAGTCAAAGAGGCAGGAGCTGGAAGCGCTGGTTACATTGCTTTTGTAATCAGGGAGCAGAGATAGATGATTTTGCTTTCTTTTCTCTACTTAGACAACCTAAGATGATAGCAAAGGAGTGGATCCTCCCATCCTGAGCCTGTCTTTCCATTTCAACACACTCAAGGTAATCCCCCACAGGCATGCTGTCTTGGTTGGGTATTTATTTATTTATTTATTTATTTATTTATTTATTTATTTAAGATTTCTGTCTCTTCCCCACCACCGCCTCCCATTTCCCTCCCCCTCCCCCAATCAAGTCCCCATCCCTCGTCAGCCCAAAGAGCTATCAGGGTTCCCTGCCCTGTGGGAAGTCCAAGGACCACCCACCTCCATCCGGGTCTAGTAAGGTGAGCATCCAAACTGCCTAGGCTCCCACAAAGCCAGTACGTGCAGTAGGATCAAAAACCCATTGCCATTGTTCTTGAGTTCTCAGTAGTCCTCATTGTCCGCTATGTTCAGCGAGTCCGGTTTTATCCCAGGCTTTTTCAGACCCAGGCCAGCTGGCCTTGGTGAGTTCCCGATAGAACATCCCCATTGTCTCAGTGTGTGGGTGCACCCCTCGCGAGCATCTTCAACAAATTGTGCTGGCAAAACTGGATGTCAATCTGTAGAAGAATGAAAATAGATCCATATCTATCACCATGCACAAAACTCAAGTCCAAGTGGATTAAAGACCTCAATATCAGTCCGAACACACTGAACCTGGTAGAAGAGAAAGTGGGAAGTACTCTACAACACATGGGCACAGGAGATCACTTCCTACGTATAACCCTAGCAGCACAAACATTAAGGGCCTCATTGAATAAATGGGACCTCCTGAGACTGAGAAGCTTCTGTAAAGCAAAGGACACTGTCACTAAGACAAAAAGGCAACCCACTGACTGAGAGAAGATCTTCACCAACCCTGCAACTGACAAAGGTCTGATCTCCAAAATATATAAAGAACTCAAGAAACTTGGTTGGGTTTTCTATTGATGTGATAAAATACAATCAACCTACAACTTGTAGCCTACCATCCAGAGAAGGCAGGAGAGGAACTTGGAAGTAGAAGCCATGGAGGAATTCTGCTTACGGACTTGGTTCTTTGGCCTTTTCAACCTGCTTTCTTTTTTTTTTTTTAAGGTTTTTTTTTCAATATTTATTTATTTATTATGTGTACAGCATTCCTTTCATGTGTGCCCGCAAGCCAGAAGGGGGCACCGGGTCTCATTATAGATGGCTGTGAGCCACCATGTGGTTGCTGGGAATTGAACTCAGGACTTCTGGAAGAGCAGTCAGTGCTCTTAACCACTGAGCCATCTCTCCAGCCCCTCAACCTGCTTTCTTATATAAGTCAGAACCACGCTGCTCAGGACCACACACTGCTCAGGACCACGCTGTTCTACAGCATGAGCCGCTAATCAAAACAATACCCCACAGATGTGCATACCAGCCAGTCTTATGGGGGGCATTTTCTTAGTTAAGATTCCCTCTTTCTAGACATAGCTAGGTTTGTATCAAGTTGAGACAACAGAAACCAACGAGCACACATGTTCAGAGATCCAACTCCCAGGGGATTCTAGATTCTGTCAAGATGACAATTAACAGGAAACCATCATAGCAATGAGGGCGGTGAAGGAAGGACCAGGGCTGCTGACACCCCCCTTCATGAATTTGCGTTCTTTCCTCATTCACAGTACTGAGATGGTGATACCCAGTTCGGTCACTGACAAGGCTCCTTTAAAAGGCATTGGTGGGTATAGGGGGTAGGAACACAGTGTACCCCTGACTGAGAACTTGTCTTGGACAGAAGCAGAGACAGATGTCTAGTGTGTCCCTGTCACTTCAGCTTAGCCTTCCCTGGTTGTTATAGTTCAGACCGCCATCTGCTTAAACATGTTCAATGTGAGACCATCTTGAGTTCTCAAGGCAACACAGAACTCCTTGAAAAATCTCTTGTGTGTTTGTGTGTATGTGCATATTCGTGTGTGTTTGTGTGCATGCACATGCCTGTGTAGAGGTCAGAGGACAACTCAAGTGTGGTCTTGACCTTTGACCTACTTTAAGAGAGGGCTTCTTGTTCTCCGCCACTGTGTGTACCAGACTAGCTGGCTTGCAAGCTTGCAGATTTTCTCCTGTGTCCACCGCCCATCTCTCTATAGGAGCACTCAGATTACAGATATCTGCCTCTGTTTCCAGCTTTATGTGTTCTCTAGGGATTCAAGCTCAGGCATTCATATTTGCAGGGAAAGATCTTTACCAACTGAGGCATCTCCCTAAATGGGTTTTCCCCCCATTTTTCTTTTTGAGACAGGGTCTCATGTACCCCTGGCCTTGTACCCCAGATACTCCTGCTTCCACTTCCCAAGTGTTAGAACTGCAGTTTCCTACCATTATGCCCAGATGTCCAGTCAAACTTTTCCATAAATTCAGAATATATATTCCATTTGGGGGAAGAAGAGAAAATTTGGTGCTCTTCGGAATAATTCTTCAGGGGCTAGAGATTGGCTCAGTGGCTGAGAGCCCTGGTCCTTCTTGCAGAGGACTGAGTTCAATTCCCTCTCCAGTTCCAGGGCACCCGGTGTCTTTCCACTTCTATGCGCACATGGTATACATACGTACATTCAGGCAAAACATTCATATGCATAAAATAAAATAAATACAACTTTTAAAAAAGAACCCTTCTTCAAAGACTCGCTCTCAGTTTAAGAGCAATTATGCACTCCTGACTTTTGAGCCCTTGGCTAAGTGGCTGGCTCTCTTGTGTTTTGTTTCTGAGACACGGTTATTCTGGGACTGGCCCTCAAGTTCTCAGTCTTCTTGCCTCAGCCTTCTAAGTTCTGGATTAATGGTGTGTAGCAAATCCCCGGCAGTGATTATGCTTTATAAAAACACAATAAATCTCTGGAGTGAGAAGCTGCCTCTCCCCTAAAGAAAAGCACACTGCATGGCCTCCGTTATCATTTTCCTATTGTACTATGGTTCTTATCGTTGTTTGTGTGGTACATGCATAATGTATGTGCTTGTTAGGGGAGGTATGTGCATGTGTATATGTGAAGAGGTGAGAGACAGATGTTGGGGATCTTTTAACCAATATTCACCTTGACTTTTTGAGACAGGGTCTCTTGCTGAGCCGGAAGCTCGCTGATTCACCTAGATTAGCTAACCATTGAGCTTCAGGGCTTTGCCTCTTCCAGGGTTTGTTCCAGGCTCAAGCCACCATGCTTAGCTTTGTATGTGAGTTCTGGGGTTCCAAACATAGGATCCTCAAGATTGAGAGAGGCAGGCACTTACTGACGGAGCTGTCGTTTCCAGTCCTGCTGTGGCTAAGAAGGTCAAGGCAAGTAGAGGACAGGAGACATTTTCCTCAGAGAATTTTCATTTGCTCGCCTCTCCAATTTTCATTTTAGCCTTGCTATTCAAACTGACCCAAAAAAAATCTGGCAAATGGAAGCACTTGGAGTCACAGGATCTAAACTGTCTTTATATTACTGTTGCAGTCTTAAAGAGACAGGGAAAGAGGGCACCACGTGTGGGCATCTGACCCAGGGTGTTGAAAGAGAATTTAGGAGGATCTGCAAGGAGGGAAGGCAGTGGAATTGAAAATGCTTGTTCTGCAGCTTTTTCTGTAGCACTGTGGGGAGTCCCGCCAGTCCCTTTTCACCTGACAGACCCACTCCATCTGCAAACACAGCTTCCAATCAGGGCTTTTTCATTTCTCTGTCATTGTGATAAGCCCACCTCATCATGGATCTTTAGTATAGGATCTGATCTCCAGTGTACTCAGCTTCAAATGCATGTTGACAGGTATGGTCAGCTCAGGAATCTTCTCATCTTCTTGTTTCTTAGCCTGAAATAATGTCACTAAACTATATGGATGACTTAAAGCTTATAAAGATATAAGAGTACAGATTAGCTTTCTCTCTCAAAACATGATCTCAACCCGAGAGACAGGCAAGTGGACTGCAATGTCTTGGTTCCTAAAAATAGACAAAATTGTTTTTTGTTGACACTTAGGAGATTTCAGCCATCCAAATAGATTGACCTGTCAGTGTGCGTTACCTTGAAATTGCTCATGGAAATGGATGGGCATACGGGAGTCAGGTGGGACATGACACGCTATATTCATTTCCAGAAATGAAGACTCGAGTATATATTTCCCAGCAGAAGTCCAAGACTAATATTGAAAGCAAAAGCTTGTCATTGCTTATTGCCTTGTGTTATAGTTTGAGTCTTAAGTGGCCCCCTCAAAAATCATGTATTTAAACAGTTGGTTCACTTCAGTATTCACCCGCCTGCCAAACTGCTCCAGAAACCATCAGCTGAATGTATTATTTGAATATGGATATTGATCCCTATTGGTTGAGAGGGATAATTGTCTATACTTATTTTATCCATCTCTTTTCCCAGTAAACTCATTTTATTCGACCTGTTTTGACATGTTTTTCTTCTGACTGATAAGTTACTTCCTTGTTAGGATGCCCCAGAAGGTACATCAGCACTGACGATGGAAAGGTGTCTGTTCATCATAACTCCTGACTCCTAACTCCAAATGAGAAGGTGATCTTCTGAGCACATTGTCATCTATATCCTGTATGGTCTCTCCTGCTTCTATCAGCAACAATACAACTTAAAAGTTTTTACTTGATTTTACAGGGTTACATAAAGCTATTTTTAATACAACTTTTACACACACACACAGTGTAAACAAAAGGAGTATATTTCCTAATAAAAGTTCAAGACCATATCAAAACCAAGAAGTAGTAATTGACTATTACCCTGCCTTACAACTTGAGTCTGAAGTCATCCCCCTCACCCCCCCACCACTCCCCCTCCCCCCACTCCTCCCTCACCCCCCACCTGCCAAACTCACCTATTTAGACTCTTGACTCCCAGCTGGTAGGTGGGAAGCTGTGGAGCCTGGATGAGGCCTGTATGACTGACATGGAGTACTGCTTGGAGGTTTACACCCTACCTCTGGCTCTGTCTACCTCTTTCTGCTTCCTAGTCCACCAAGAAATGAGGAGTCCCAGCCTCACCTCCCTGTTGCCACTAATTCCATCATGACTTTGGAACCATGATGAACTGTGCCCTCAGATCACAGGGTAATCTTTACCACAGCGATGAACACAGTAGCTAACACACCATGTAGGAATCCATTTTCAAAGACAGTATCCGCTTCCCGCTGTGGACTTCTGTGAAGCACAAGGAAATGCATCGACTCTCAATAGGTTCTACAAAGAGGTCACGGGGTAGAAGGAAGAGGATGCAGAACCCGTTTCTCTTTTAGAAAATCTTTGTCCCAGGAGACCACCTGGACTTTGTAAAATACAGTTACAAATGTCACAAAGTTGACCCAGTTTGGGAAAACAAACTTAAAGGATGCATATCTCTTTCCTGTGTAGGATCTTACTTCCTTTTGTGTTCCGTAGGTTTGGGTTGGAGTTGACACCTGGGCTCTCCTTCACGCTGTTTGCAGGAACTAATCCTTTTTTGACATAGTTTTAGACCTCTAGGGAAAATTATCTTTAATTAATGTTAAGCCCATCATTGTTTTAAAGGTCTCCACTACATACTTTGAAGGTCTTCTACTGACTTCTCCCATTTGTGACTCCCAGAAGAAGGTTCTATCTGTCTTTCAGGGCTCATTGTTCCTCTCTTGATAAAGATGGGGTATGTAGTGATTAACTAACTATTATTCCCGGAAAGGGTGGGCCCCACTCTTGCTATGTATGTGTTTATTTCTCCTCCAACCACAAAGAAGCCTGGTTTCTTCAGGTTCAATTCAGCATACCTAACAGCAGGAAGCTATGACAAGACAGTCCGTGTGAAGCGTGCAACACCGCTAAAACCTGGGGAGGTAAATACATCCTGATGACGTTTTCTAATTCTCAGGAAGGTCTGGAGCTCCTCTTCTAGTCAATCCTAGATGGAAGCACCACACTGGGAACGCCTAATATGAAATGGTTTTCAAAAAAAGAAAACTGAGTTCCGAAGAGTCTAAAGACCGGAGACCCTGGACTTTTCCACCAATGACTCGCCTAGCCAGGAGGTTTCCTTCCATCACGTATATTTTTCTCTACTCCAATTTACCCATCAACTCCTTTTAAACATATTCAAAGTTTTGAGGGAGCAAAATTCTATTTCTTTTAACGTTTTCAAAAAGTCCTGAGTGAGGCAGTCAGTGCATGAGAACTGTGGGAAGCTTAGTGTGCCATCTCCACTTTCTCCTTC
>JABTXL010000342.1:8007304-8073934 GCA_025134845.1 Neodon shergylaensis
CACTGGCTACTCTTGTCGAGAACTCAGCTTTAATTCTCAGCACCCATGTGGTAGCTCACAACTCTCTGTCATTTGAGTTCCAGGAGGTTGAATGCCCTCTTCTGGATCCTTCAGGGACTAGGCACATACATGGTGCATAGACATACATGCAGACAAAACACTTATACTCAGACAAGTTTTGAAAATTATTTGTTTGCCCTCCTCTCTCCATGCTCTTGCATGCTACCACTTCTTGCTCCCTCTTAAACTCGAGGTCTTTGTTCCTCAATTATTATCATATATATATATATATACAAACTACTGCTGAGTCTGCTTAGTGTTGCTTGATATACGCTTTTAGAGCTGACTCTTTGCTATTAGATAATCAATTAGGGGTTTATCCTTGAGAAAGACTAATTCTTCTGTGCAGTTGTTAATTCCTATAGCTCTTTATGTAGGGGTAAGATTTCCCTCATCTACCTTGGTATATCACTCGGTGTTGTTGTTATTTAGCACGCAGAGGTTTCATGGGTGCACCTTCTCTGTCATAGCTAGAAGACACAATCCTTTGGGAAGCTCCCTGGTCCTCTGGCTTTTATAATCGTTCTGCTCCCTCTTCCCTGCTGGTCCCTGACCCTTAGGAACATAGGCTATGTTTTTAAGTGAATTCTGGTAATGGAACTCTGACCATCATCCTTGGCAGCAGGTTGAGATACCTTGTTTAATTATTTTACCTGGAAGAAACTATAGTTGGACAAATTTGAAAAGTGTGAATACGTACAGAGACTATGGCAATAACCTGTGACATTACTATCTGAAGGTCTCAGCGATGAGTTTTTTGGCCCATCACCATGAAGTCAGGGTTGGCCAGGTCATACCTGAGCATCAGGGCCTCCTCTATCTCAGATTAGCGATGGCATTGGTTGCTGAGTCTCAGAGTGAGGAATAGGGGTAGAGTAAGTCCATTGCACAGGTTGTGATGGGGATGCATGGTTGTTCTCCAGGATATAAGAAAACTCTCCAACATGTTTAAAAATCTAAAGGTATTCTTAAAAAGCTCCTGGAATGGAATGAGGATGGGAGAGAGAAAAAGGAGCAACTGAAAGAGCAGCCCAAAGGAGAGGCCGCAGGATGGTGAGAAGAAAGGGGATTGTTTCGCTTTAAAGCTGTATCTATTTGCCACGAAAATGTTCTTCAGCCATAAGGCAGGCAGTTACCAAGGCTGGGGTGATGGCTCAGCCAGCACAAGGACCTGAGTTGAATCCCCAGCACCCACATAACAACACTGGCAGTGGCGATGTACAGGGCTAGTGGAGCAGACAGGAGGATCTCCCAGGCTTGCTGGCCAGCTAGTTTAGCCATGCAGTGAGCCCCAGAACAATGGGAGACACTGCATCAAAAGACAAGGTGGATGACCATTGAGAAAAGACACCTAAGGTTGACTTCTGGCTTTTGCAGGCATAAACACAAATGTGTATGTATACTCATATGGACATGTACTCACACAGGCATACATGCACAAACACATGCATAAATACACACAATTGTATTCATTGCTGTGATATAACATTCCATTGCCTCTCACAACACTTTAATAAAATTGATTTCATATCTGAGGACTGTGGGTAGGGCACCTTGGTTGGTGACTGAATCCGTGGGTGGTTTAGCAAGGTATGGGCCTGGTTTATCACATGTGGGGCCAGGGATGCTACCAATAAAACATCTTAGTCAAAGCAGCATCTCTAACAAAGAATCAGGCTGTCCTTGGGAAGGGCACTGGGCTTTTCATAAATTGTAGAGTTGAGATGCTTGGGCCCGTCAGCAGGGCTACCTGACATATGGAACACACACACACACACACAAACATGTACACAGACACGTCCACTCACCCAGACTGCTGCTGATGGCCTTTTAAAATTTTTCTCTCCTGTGTATTAGGTTCTTTACATCCATCCTTTTCTCTAAAAATCAAAAACAGCTAAGTCAAAATTTTACCTTGGATAAGAGACTACAGATTGTTTAACTATTTTCTCAAGAACAAGAAGTAGGAAGGAAGAAGCAGGAAAGAGGGACAAGCTACAATGCCCTCAAAGCTGCAGTGAAAGGCGCCTGGGAAGAACCTTCTCACCATCTGAAAAGTCACCTCCACAGCCATCATTCTACACTTCTTGTGCCTGTCACGCTAGCAAGTCCTAGCTACTCCTAGGTAGGCTATTACATACAAGATGGGCCATGTCATACAGCGTCACAGACCAGGCCAAGGCCGAAATGTACCCATGACAAGTGAGTCCTGTGGGCACAGAGGAGGGGAGAGGCCTCTTTGCTTCTTAGTGTTTTATGGTGCTGTTAAGGACTGTACTCAGGGCTCCACATGTTCTAGGCAAGCGTTCAACCACTGAGCTATGTCCCCAGCTAAAGGTGTAGCCCAGGCTGGCTGGACCCTCCAGCCTCTGCCTTTTTTTTTTTAACCATCTCCCACCAGCATGTGCTACCACAACTAGCAGAATGTCCTCTTTTATAACTGTAGATTTTCCCTTTAGATGCCCCAGCGTCACACCCCCCCCCACACACACATACACATACTATGCTAAACATTTTATCTTTCATTGTCAAAAATCTGCGTATATTTATCATACACATGTTGTTTTGATCCTTGCTAGAGGCTTGTTCCATGTGGTTCAGAGGTGATAAGCATGCAGACAACCCAAACTTCTGAAGCATCATGTCATTTTGACTCTTGAAGATGAAGGCCACACGGAAGTCAGCCGTTCAGGCGTGACAAAAGCAGACAAGCAGCTGATAGGATCTGTATCTCCATTGGCATTCCCTGCACAGGCTGCTGGCCATTCTGCCTGTGTACCAACTGAGATGGATGGCTCTGGCGGATGCATCATTCCCTGTCAGTCTCCAGGGAAGAAGAAACCTCTGAGGAACAACTCACCAGGCCTCGCTGAGTTCAAGTTCCGTGACGCCCGAGACTCTGTCTCCTCAGACAGAAGTAATATTCATTCACAGTGGGCAGTCGGCAGAGCTCGGGGGCTGCAGAAAAAATGCAGGGTACATTTTCAAGCCAAGGTCACCTCCTGGCACCCATCTCTCATCTGCCAGACAGCAGGGTCCCCTTCACTGCTGCCAAGGAGATCAGCAAATATGAGCAGGGCTGCACGCAGCACCTCCATGAGTCCTCATGCATCTGTTCTAAGTGTGACCCCCTCCGGTAGGGGGACCCTGCAGATCCAGCCTGGGGTACTCCCCTCATACCCTCCATTTTCTCTTCATCTCAGCTTTCTGTAGTAGTCTCCTACATACTGCCTAAGTCATGGCTCCCAGAATAATGAGTTCTCTTTTCTCTCTCTCCTCTCTCTCTCTCTCTCTCTCTCTCTCTCTCTCTCTCTCTTTCTCTCTCTCTCTCTTTTCTTCCTTTCTTCCTTCCTTCCTTCCTTCTTTTCTTCTTTTTTTTGCCTAATTTATGTATATTTACACTGCTTAGAATGACTACCCCTACCCTCGAGTGAACTCTTACCCCCTCAAGACACTTCAAATACTCTCTCTGCCCTTCCTGGTTATCATTATTTTTATCTCCATCTGTGTGTTCATTGGCAGCTCCAGCAAGCTTTTGCAGCATTTATAGTGCTAAAAAGTGTGTGTCTTCTGTCTCTGCCTCTGGATTTAGTCACAGAACATGGACCATACCCATCTTCATACCCTCAGAACTTGTGAAAGTGGCTAGTGCCAAATAAATAAGAAGTGGTTCGAATCAATCTAATAGAATAGTTACCAGCACTCTGTGAAATGCTTTCTCACAGGCTGTGTGGGTAGTGAGCTATAAATAGCCTCTCAAGTCCAACTTAAAAAATCTCCAGCACTTCCGCCGAACTCCAGATTCCTGGGCCCATCTGTACATGTTTATACCATTCCTGAATGCCTTACAGAGCTTGAGGGCACAAAATGCCCTAAGCAGAATTCTAGATTTTTTTTTTATCAGCTACCTCTCATCTTTGATTTTCACCTTTTCAATTAATGACAGTTTTGTCCTTTTAGTTGCTGAAGCTAAATGTTTTGCAGCTCCTCTGATAATTTTCCCTTATAGTCGCACCTAGTGCATTTAGTAAATCTTGTCTCTTCCTTCAAAATGTCACTAATCCTATCTACCAGCTTGATCCTCACCACCATGCTTGTAATTATGGCTGAGCCTTCTAACTGGGTTTCCTGCTTCCATCTTTGCCTGCCTTCCACCTCCTCATTGTCTATTTTTAACACAACAACTAGACTGGCCATTTATTGTGGTATAGCTTTTCTTTTCTTAAAAGTCCTCTTTGACCTTCTCAGCACCCAAACACTGCCAAGAATATAATAAGAATTCAATATTTGCTAAATAATAAATGAATACTTAAGTGTTAGTATGAAAACCTAAAAACAACCCAGATAGATATCAAGAAGTTGCAATTTATAATAAGGTATGTTTCATGAAAATTCCACATTCTTGTACATAATTGTATGTTAAGTATTTGTTGATTTATTTTTATGTATGTAGTTATGGTAGTTTGGAAGAAAATGGCCCCCAAAGGGAGTGGCACTATCAGGAGGTGTGGTTTTGTTAGAATAGGTATGGCCTTGTTGAAAGAAGTGGGGGTGGGCTTTGAGGTATCCTATGCTCAAGCTAAACCCAATGACTCAGTTCACTTCCTGTTTGTTGCATACAGATCAAGACGTTGAACTCTCAGCTCCTTCTCTAGCACCATGTCTGCCTGTATGTTGCCTTGTCCCACCATCATGCTAATGAACTAAACCTCTGAATGGTAAGCCAGCCCTAACTAAATGTTTTGCTTTGTAAGAGTTGCCATGGTCATGGTGTCTCTTCACAGAAATAGAAACTGTAACTGAGATAGCATGTATACAGCATGCCTGGTACACATGAAAGTCAGAAGTGGGTGTCAGGTCCCCTAGAACTGGAGTTATGAACAATTGTGAGCCTCCATGTAGGTGCTTGGAACTGAAGCCAGGTCCTCTGAAAGAGCAGTAAGTGCTCTGAACTGCTGAGACATTGTTTCAGTCCATATAATCATGTTTTGAATATCACCAAAAGATTTCAATCATTTTCTCTAACATTAAATTGACCACAAAAGAACACTTGGCCCTGACTGGTCATATTGCTTATTGGAAAATTCTGAACCGAGTTTGATTTGAAAGTAAGGAAATTGAATTTAATTATTTTCATACTCTCTTGTAATGCAAAACGTCCACGGTGTGTGTGTGTGTGTATCTGTGTTCGTATTTTGTGTGTGATCTGGTTTTTACAAATATTCTAGCCAATTTTATAGAGAATTTGGGTAGTGACCCCAAGTGAAGAATACAGTGCTGGAGGGTGAGACAAAACAGGAGTCAGATGAGAGAGGACCAGCCTCCTGGTTTGAATGCTGCAGGGAGAAAACACACAAGAGAACGAGAACGGCCATGGGATGAATCTGCTTTATTCACCCGTTCTTCTTTTTTATTCCCCTTGAGACTCCAGCCAGAGAGTGTGAGTGAAGTGTCCTTGATTTAGGAAAGTCACACAAGCGAATGAATTCCCGAGTGCAACTGATTCACACAATTTGAAAAATGGTGTGTGTGTGTGAGAGAGAGAGAGAGAGGTTTCACACTGAACCTGTTTGCACTGCTTTGTTCTGAGGTATATTTAGACAAGCAGCTAATGGAAAGTGAAGTCATAGGCATCAACTTGAATGGTTTCCAGAGATTAAGTGGGAAGGTTGGGCACCTGGCCTTTGAGCAGAAAATTATAAAAAAGAAATAAAATATTGAAATTATTAGTTAATTAAATATTATTTAGTATTTAATATTATTAAAATCTTTACCTTTTAGTGTTTTAAAATAGAACTGAATTTGCTCTTTAAAATCCTTATAGAGTAGGTATCAGACACAATGCTTTATCATCTGTAGTTCGGTGTGTGTGACCTGGAAATTCTTCATTTAAGAGTGGGCAAGCTGGCTGCCTCTGTACTTTAATAGTTTCTCTCTCATTTGCAATCAGGAGACCGCAAATGGGGGATCAAACTTCCGGGCGCCAGCTCAGCCTCTCACCTTCATCACGCATTGTTCAGAACAATTTTCCAACTCATTGACGACATTCTCCTGTTTCTGCTGAGGCTTTTACAAATTGCTTCCACCCTCCCGGCCCCAAACAATGCGCCTTGCACGGGTAAACAAACATTGGCTGCCTGCTTCTATCAGGCCCAAATCCAAAGTTAATAAAAGTCTAAAGCTAACCGGAACTCCTGCAGTCCCACATAGAGCCATTTATAGAGTTGTTTGTATCTTTGAGGACTGATGCAATGCACAGCAATGGCTGTAAAACAGTCAAGGGCTGTAGAAACGACGCTGAGAAATTCTCCCTTGCTACCCCAACCCCAGCCCCACACCTGGGAGTAACTAGTTACCAGTTCAGAATCTTTTAAAAATGTCTGTTCACAAAACACACACACTCAATATGTATATTTATATGTATATTTATAAAGTATGATTTTTTCCCCACTTCTCTCCCAACTGTATTGCTCTCCTCCTTTTCCTTCTTCCTTTGTCCCCACTGAGATCCGAATCCATGTATTACAGAGGAATCCCTTCTGCAGCAGCAAACATGCCCACCTCCTCTAAAACTTTGCCTCTTGGTACCCCAGAGCGTGAATGTGTGATAATTTATTTAGAGTCTCCATTGCTACACGTTTAGCTTATTAGCAGCTTTTCAGGGTCACCAGTAACAGAGAGAAAGGGAGGGAAAAAACAGGGATTAAGAGAAAGGAGGAAGACAAGAGCCAGTGTGCACCATAATGCCATTTAGGAACTTGGTGCTGGAATACAGGAGCCCTGTTTTGTTAGCCTCTGCTAACTGAGAACTGAGCTCAGGCTGCCTCACTTCACCTTAGTGTTGTAATCTACATCTTCTTCCATCTTTCCATGGCTGCCATCCCTCCCAGAACCCTCTGGAGCTCAAATGTATTCCTGTCGGTCCTTAACATGTTTACACTCATCGCCAATCAATTTATTCTGTTTCCTCTTCCTGTGTCACATCTGATCATCTGGCAAAACGCTCTCTAGGTATTAGCACATCATGATCTTCCTGTCTTCCTGAGTCCCACTTTTATCTTGGGAGACCCCACCCACATATGCGGTGAAGACAATGATTATGACTCTCACCCTGCTTAAGTTCAGCATCATTGCTCCTATTTCCTCATTCTCCAAGCCCACACGCATGCCCAGATTACCCCTTTCTCCAAGCTCTCAAGTCCTCCAGTGCATGTTGCCTTCATGTTCTCCCTTCTGATTCCCCTGTCCCTTCACTCAACCATCTGCAATCTCATCACGATTGTTCTGTACGTAACCAAGGCCAGAGTCTGGGCCTCAGCAAGAAGATGCTCATTTCTAAAGAGTCTCTCTGCCACCACTGGCGTCTGTGCTCAGCTTCTTCCACTTGCCCTCTGGTTTTCAGTAATCTGCCCTTTGGTTTTCCCTCACGCAGTTTTGTGGGGCTCTAAAACTATCTGTCTTCAGATAAGATCTTTATTTCCTAGGTCCAGGGTCTTATGGAATTTGGTATCCTCAGTACAGAAATAAAAATAATAAGACAAACATACTCTGGTAACTGAAGTTTTCAAACAGAACAGTGTTTTCATGGAACGGAACATCTGGATGGAAGAATAAACATGTAACTACTTCCTAGTGCATGAATAGGTTTCTTACCATCCCCTGAGGTTTCTATCCTGTTGTCTTTGTCCTGTCTACTGGTTTTAGGAGTAGCATTCTTTCCTTTGACTAGATGGAAAACTTCAGCAACCATGTTTACAAAGTGACCGCTATCCATCTAGTTTAGAAGGAGGAGCTGTCATGAAAGCACAGAGTTCTGGTGTCCTAGGCTTATGCTTTGGCACCATTTTGTTGGTATTAAACACCCAAGTGTATTCCAAGGGAGGAAAATGACTAGCCAGTAAGGTCTGAATGAAAACCTAAGGTTCCATGACCCAGAAAACTCTGCCCTTGGGAATCATGTGCAAGGGACATCATGATTTTCTCCTGCCCATGAACCAGCCTAAAGTTTAAGCAAGGGCACGATTAGCAAAATACCAGCTCTAATTTTAGAAGGGATAAGATGGGGAACAGGCAGAGATGTGAAGTTTAATCAAAGTGCTATCATTTCAAGATGTTAATGAGCCAGTTATCAGGCCCCTGGCAGGTCTGGCACATCTGACCTCATTATCTGGGGAGGCACACTGTGTTGGATCCGGGCTTCTGGTCAACAGACAGGTGATCCCGAGCCATGCCTGCTGAAGGCCTGTTGGAAACAGAATTCCAGGATTCAAGCTGAGCCAAGAAACCCTCTACACACTCTAAATAGCATGCGATAGTGACTTCTATCAGTCCAGAACAGCACCTGCTTTTTCTCTGGCCATTATGTTTGTGTGTTCAGAGGTTGTAGTAAGTGTATCATTATACAGTAGACATAATATTTATCCCACCTTTGCTCTAAAAAGTTTATTTTGTTAAGAATTGCATATAGAAGTTTATATCATTTCCACCCCTCCAACTCCTCTTATGCTCTCCTTTGCTCCCCCTTAAATCTATGAATATATATATATACATATATATATATGACTATATATATTAACACAGACTACTGTTGTGTTTATTTATGTAGTGTTGTCCATGTGTGCACGTGTTTAGGACTGACCACTTGGCATTGGATAACCTATCAGTTGTCAGTACTCAACTCTGGTGTAAAGAGATTCCTCCTCTTCAGAGGTATTGATTGCCTGATTGCCTGTAGCTCTTCACCTATGGGTTGGATATCAAAAGGTTCTAGGTGATTCTACTCTCTCTGATTTCTGAGTTGTCCCTGGCCTTTGGGAAGCTCAGTCTTTTCCTCAGAATGGCTTCAGTGAGGGTAGGAGGTATTTCGTGGACAAGGAGAGTCAATGGAGACCCGAGAGACCAGAATGCAAGTGTGGTACAGGCTCTTAGTACAGTGCTCCCTCTTGTGGCTGTCTGCTTGGCATTGCCACACCCTTAATATTGAAGACCACAATTTTTGGAGTGTATCTGCCACTTAGTAGAAAGGTATATATTTCTAAGAATTCTCGAAGATACCCATAGATCTGATTTTAGAAAGAAGCATCATTCTTTTCGAACAAAGCACTGGTAATTAGAGAGGCCTGTGACATTAAGAGCACCTCCTTTCAAACTTTGATCAAGTCAAGCAATTTCATCTTCAAGTAGGATAATTATTCAAAGGTCTCCAATTACCATTGCCCTTCTCTGTTTAAGAATGTCATTGTTAGTAATGTGGAAATCTTTCCCCAAGTCAGACCTTCCTTCTGTAAGCACAAAGACACGTAGGAAACATTTGCTTCAGCTCTGTGTTTTCTTTGGACAGCACCCTTCACCTCTCTGAGATTTTTATGCAACCACAAGTCATTATTTATCTGTCTAGGACTCTGGGCCACTATAGGCCGAGGCTGGCTTGTTCGTCTCCCAGCTGCTCAGACTCCCAAAATAATCACACAGAAACTATATTATTTGCAATACTATTTGGCCAATAGCTTAAGCGTATTGCTAGCTAACTCGTCCAACTATAATTAACCCATTTCCATTATTTCATATTTTATGATGAGGCTCATGGCCTACCAGTAAGGTTCCAGCTGGCAGCTCGCGTTTTTCTCCTCTGGCGCCTACATGGTGTCTCCTCTGACTCCACCTTCTTTCTCCCAGAATTCAGTATAGTTTTCCCTGCCTAGCTCTACTCTACCCCATCACAGGCCAAGACAGTTTCTTTTTTCATTAACCAATAAAAGCAACTCATACATAGAAGGACCTCTCACACCAGGTCACCCTACTCTGGATATTGACTTTCAGCTTTCTGCTCACCTGTGTTTTAATGACATGGATACTTGGTTCCTCTCTCCACATGTAGGGGCAAGGGAGCAAGGACATGACTTGGAGAGGAACACTGGGGCTTCTATTGGAAGGAAGACCCTGTCGCATGCTTCACACAGTAAGTGTTCAGGCGGTTCAGTGGCCGCTACAGGTGCCGCGTCTGGTAGACTCCGGGAGTGGACTGCAAACTGGATTAAAAGATCTCTTTCAGGAAATCCACAAAAGTTGCTGTGATAGGGATTTTATAGAAGAGGTTTTCCAGTGGCTGCTGCCAAGACCACCATTGGCACCTGAACCTGGAATACCAAAAGATTGGCATTAAACATGATCTCTGGACAGCTACCCCTGGTGCTGGCCCTGTGGGATCCCAGCAACTGCTGCTGGGCAAAGTTTGACTCAGCTATCCCCTGTTAACACAACAGAGTCCAGTGACTCCACAAGAAAGCTCCATGAAGAAGAAGAGCTGGGAATCCATAAGAGAAGAGCAAGATAGGTAAGTTCAGCATGGAGTACAGTCTGGGACAGCAGTAGGAAGACAATACTGTGGCTAGGTGAAGAGACCCAGCAGCACCCGGCAGTGATGTCATTGTCTTTCCTAGGTCAGTGCAGCAGTCCTGTCCCTCCTTTTCCCCCTCCTTAACAGTTCTATACATTTTCCTTTTCTTTTCCCTCTTTGACTGTGCTGTTTCCTTTAACACCACATCTTCCAAAACCCCGAGCCTGGCCCAGTTTATGATATTTTAGTATATCACTTTACTTCCCTCTTTTTAGCCTATTATTAACCAAGATTTAGAAATCTCCTCCCCGTAGTTTCCTTTGCTTCTTATTCCCACCCTTACTTACGCTGTTCTCCTCCCCTCCCATCTACCAACAGAAGTAGACTGCAGACAGAACAGTGCCTGGAAAACCAATCTAACAGGAGAAAACACGGGCATAACTTCATTATAACCCAGTCTCTATGAACACCATGAACACCTCCACTAAAGGAAGACAGGCTACCCAAATGAAAAGAACAACAATGAAAATCTTAACCAACATTTTAACCCTAAATGGGCAGATCTTAGTGCAAAACCACAAGTAACATGAAAACCCAAGACTACTTGTCTCTACCAAAAATTACTAATTTCATAGTTATGACCCCATGAGAATGACTTACATGAAGCAGACACGGAATTCAAAAGAATGTATCTAAGTATTCTCTCTCTCTCTCTCTCTCTCTCTCTCTCTCTCTATATATATATATATATATATATATAAACATAATACATACACATATTTAAAAACTTCAGTGAGAACATGAACACTTAAGAGAACACAAGCAAACAGCTCAGTGAAATAGGGAGGTCAATTCAGGATATGAAATTAGAATTCAATAAAGATCTAGAAGTACTGATGAAATCTGAACTGGAATGAGGTAGGAGTGAGAAACACAATCGGTCAAGTGAAAAGCTGGGTGGAAAATCTCATCGCTGGAATGGATTGGGAGGAAGACATCGAATACCAGGTTACTGAGGCCTTTTGTGTATGTGGACTGACAGTCTTCCTCTGTGGAAATCCTATTTTCATCATTCTGAAGTGGGAGCCCATCCTCTGTTCTTTCGGTTTGAAGCCCCAGGTGCTTTTAAGGCAGTTTTGGCAAATGCTGTCATTAGGCCCTGGCCATCCCTTTTTTGGAAGCTCTTTAGGAGTGCGAGTTAGAGTCAGCTCTTTTCCAAGTCAAACTGAAGCTGAACCCACATTTAAATAAGACTCCCGGGATCCACAGACACATTATTCTCGAAACAGCTTTGTTTGGGGCTATTTTAATTTTTTTTTAATTTTATTTATTTATTTATTTATTTATTTATTTATTTATTTATTTATTTATTTAAGATTTCTGTCTCTTCCCCACCGCCGCCTCCCATTTCCCTCCCCCTCCCCCAGTCAAATCCCTCTCCCTCGTCAGCCCAAAGAGCAATCAGGGTTCCCTGCCCGGTGGGAAGTCCAAGGACCACCCACCTCCATCCAGGTCTAGTAAGGTGAGCATCCAAACTGCCTAGGCTCCCACAAAGCCAATACGTGCAATAGGATCAAAAACCCATTGCCATTGTTCTTGAGTTTTCAGTAGTCCTCATTGTCCGCTATGTTCAGTGAGACCGGTTTTATCCCGGGCTTTTTCAGACCCAGGCCAGCTGGCCTTGGTGAGTTCCCGATAGAACATCTCCATTGTCTCAGTGTGTGGGTGCACCCCTCGCGGTCCTGAGTTCCTTGCTCATGCTCTCTCTCCTTCTGCTCCTGATTTGGACCTTGAGATTTCAGTCCGGTGCTCCAATATGGGTCTCTGTCTCTGTCTCCTTTCATCGCCCGATGAAGGTTAATATTCAGGAGGATGCCTATATGTTTTTCTTTGGGTTCTCCTTCTTATTTAGCTTCTCTAAGATCACGAATTACAGGCTCAATGCCCTTTATGTATGGCTAGAAACCAAATATGAGTGAGTACATCCCATGTTCCTCTTTTTGGGTCTGGCTTACCTCACTCAGGATAGTGTTTTCTATTTCCATCCATTTGCCTGCAAACTTCAAGAAGTCCTAGTTTTTTACTGCTGAGTAGTACTCTAATATGTATATATTCCATACTTTCTTCATCCATTCTTCAATTGAAGGGCATCTAGGTTGTTTCCAGGTTCTGGATATTACAAAAATGCTGCTATGAACATAGTAGAGAATATACTTTTGTTGTATGATAAGGCCTCTCTTGGGTATATTCCCAAGAGTGGTATTGCTGGGTCCAGGGGTAGGTTGATCCCAAATTTCCTGAGAAACCTCCACACTGCTTTCCAGAGTGGTTGCACAAGTTTGCATTCCCACCAGCAGTGGATGAGAGTACCCCTTTCTCCACAACCTCTCCAGCAAAGACTATCATTGGTGTTTTTTATTTTCGCCATTCTGACAGGTGTAAGATGGTATCTTAAAGTTGTCTTGATTTGCATTTCCCTGATCGCTAAGGAAGTTGAGCATGACCTTAGGTGTCTTTTGGCCATTTGAACTTCTTCTGTTGAGAGATCTCTGTTCAGCTCAGTGCCCCATTTTATAATTGGGATGATTAGCCTTTTAAAGTCTAGTTTCTTGAGTTCTTTATATATTTTGGAGATCAGACCTTTGTCAGTGGCAGGGTTGGTGAAGATCTTCTCCCAGTCAGTGGGTTGCCTTTCTGTCTTAGCAACAGTGTCCTTTGCTTTACAGAAGCTTGTCAGTCTCAGTAGGTCCCATTTATTCAATGAGGCCCTTACTGTCTGTGCTGCTGGGGTTATACGTAGGAAGTGGTCTCCTGTGCCCACGTGTTGTAGAGTACTTCCCACTTTCTCTTCTATCAGGTTCAGTGTGTTTGGACTGATATTGTGGTCTTTAATCCACTTGGACTTGAGTTTTGTGCATGGTGATAGATATGGATCTATTTTCATTCTTCTACAGGTTGACATCCAGTTTTGCCAGCACAATTTGTTGAAGATGCTCTCTTTTTTCCATTGTATACTTTTAGCTCCTTTATTGAAAATCAGGTGTTCATAGGTTTGTGGGTTAAAGTCAGGGTCTTCTATTCGATTCCATTGGTCGACTTCTCTGTTTTTATGCCAATACCAAGCTGTTTTCAATACTGTAGCTCTGTAATAGAGTTTGAAGTCAGGGATGGTAATGCCTCCAGACGTTCCTTTATTGTATAAGATTGTTTTGGCTATCCTGGGTTTTTTGTTTTTCCATATAAAGTTGATTATTGTCTTCTCCAGATCTGTGAAGAATTTTGATGGGATTTTGATGGGGATTGCATTGAATCTATAGATTGCTTTTGGTAGAATTGCCATTTTTACTATGTTGATCCTCCCAATCCAAGAGCAAGGGAGATCCTTCCATTTTCTGGTGTCCTCTTCTATTTCTTTCTTCAATGCCTTAAAGTTCTTGTCAAATAAATCTTTCACTTCCTTGGTCAGGGTTACCCCAAGATATTTTATGCTATTTGTGGCTATCGTGAAAGGTGATGCTTCTCTGATTTCCCTCTCTGTTTCCTTATCCTTAGTGTATAGGAAGGCAACTGATTTTTTGGAGTTGATCTTGTATCCTGCCACATTACTAAAGGTGTTTATCAGCTGTAGGAGTTCTATGGTAGAGTTTTTGGGGTCGCTTATGTATACTATCATATCATCTGCAAATAAAGAAAGCTTAACTTCTTCCTTTCCAATATGAATCCCCTTGATCCCCTTATGTTGTCTTATTGCTATTGCTAGAACTTCAAGCACTATATTGAAGAGGTATAGAGAGAGTGGACATCCTTGTCGTGTTCCTGATTTTAGTGGGATGACTTTGAGTTTTTCTCCGTTTAATTTAATGTTAGCTGTCGGCTTGCTGTAAATAGCTTTTATCATATTTAGGTAGGACCCTTGTATCCCTAATCTCTCCAAGACCTTTATCATAACGGGGTGTTGAATTTTGTCGAATGCTTTTTCAGCATTTAATGAAATGATCATATGGTTTTTTTTCTTTCAGTCTATTTATATGGTGGATTACATTGATAGATTTGCGTATGTTGAACCAGCCCTGCATCTCTGGGATGAAGCCTACTTGATCATAATGAATAATTTTTCTAATGTGTTCTTAAATTCGGTTTGCCAGTATTTTTTGAGAATTTTTGTGTCGATATTCATGAGTGAGATAGGCCTGTAATACTCTTTCTTGGTTGGGTCTTTGTGTGGTTTTGGTATCAAGGTAACTGTAGCTTCATAAAAGGAATTTGGCAATGACTTTTCTGTTTCTATATTGTGAAATACATTAAGGAGTATAGGTATTAGCTCTTCTTGGAAGTTCTGGTAGAATTCTGAATTGAAACCATCTGGTCCTGGGCTTTCTTTGGAAGGGAGATTTTTGATAACAGTTTCTAGTTCTTCGCGACTAACAGGTCTGTTTAGATCGTTCACCTGGTCTTGGTTTAGCTTTGGTATATGGTACTTATCTAAAAAAATGTCCATTTCTTTTGCATTTTCCAGTTTTGTGGCATACAGGCTTTTGTAGTAAGATCTAATGATTCTCTGAATTTCCTCCGTGTCTGTGGTTATGTCCCCCGTTTCATTTCTGATTTTATTTATTTGCGTGTTCTCTGTTGTTTAATTAGTTTGGATAGGGGTTTGTCGATCTTGTTGATTTTCTCCAAGAACCAACTTTTTGTTTCATTGATTCTTTGGACTGTTTTCTGTGTTTCTATTTTGATGATTTCTGCCCTTAGTTTGATTATTTCCTGTCTTCTACTCCTTCTGGGCACATCTGCTTCTTTTTTTTCTAAAGCTTTCAGGTGTGCTTTTAAGTCCCCAATGTATGCTTTCTCCGTTTTCTTTAAGTGGGCACTTAGTGCTATGAACTTTCCTCTTAGCACTGCTTTCATCGTGTCCCATAGGTTTGAGTCTGTTGTCTCTTTATTTTCATTAAATTCAAGGAAGACTTTAATTTCTTTCTTAATTTCTTCCTCGACCCAGGTCTGGTTCAGTAATTGACTGTTCAGTTTCCTTGAGTTTGTTGGCTTTCTGGGGGTAGCATTGTTGTTGCCTTCTAACTTTAATTGTGGTGATCTGATAAGACACAGGTGGACACTGATATTCTTTTGTATCTGTGGAGGTTTCCTTTGTTTCCGAGTATATGGTCAATTTTTGAGAAGGTTCCATGAGCTGCAGAGAAGAAGGTATATTTTTTCCTATTTGGGTGGAGTGTTTTATTGATGTCTGTTAAGTCCATTTGCTTCATTACCTCCACTAATTCTCTTAATTCTCTATTAGGTTTTTGTCTTATTGACCTGTCCATTGGAGAGAGAGGTGTGTTGAAGTCTCCTACTATTAGTGTGTGTGGTTTGATGTCTGCCTTGAGTTCTAGCAATATTTCCTTCACATAAGTGGGTGCTTTTATATTAGGGGCATAGATATTCTGTATTGAGATGTCATCCTGATGAATTGTTCCTGTTATGAGTCTTTATACTCATCTCAATCTCTTCTGATTGATTTTAGTTTGAAGTCAGTTTTGCTGGAAATTAGTATGGCCACACCTGCTTTTTTCTTAGGACCATTTGCTTGAAAGACCTTTTCCTAACCTTTTACTCTGAATAGATGCCTGTCTTTGTGGTTGAGATGTGTTTCTTGCAAACAGCAGAATGTTGGATCCTGTTTTCATATCCAATCTCTTAGCCTGTGCCTTTTTATAGGTGAATTGAGATCATTAATATTAAGTGATATTAATGACCAGTGGTTGTTTACTCCGGTTATTCTTATTGTTTTTGGTAGTAGAGTTTGTGTGTGTCCCTTCTTTGAGTTGTGCTGGTGAAGGTTCGCTAGATGCCTGAGTTATTTTAGTCAGTGTTGGCAATGTTGGATTCCTTGGGTTGCGATTTTCCTTCTATTACTTTCTGTAGGGCTGGATTTGTGGCTACGTCTTGTTTAAATTTGTTCTTATCCTGGAATGTCTTCTTTTCTCCATTGATAGTGAACACTAGCTTGGCTGGGTATAGAAGTTTGGGTTTGCATCCATGGTCTCTTAGTTTTTGAAGTACCTCTATCCAGGACCTTCTGGCTTTCATGGTTTCCATAGAGAAGTCAGGTGTAAGTCTGATCGGTTTACCTTTATAAGTTACTTGGCCTTTTTCCTTTGCAGCTCTTAATATTATTTCTTTAACCTGTATATTTTGTTTTGATTATTATATGGTGAGGGGATGTTTTTCTTTGATCCAGTCTGCTTGGTGTTCTGTATGCTTCTTGAATATTCAAAGAAATATCTTTCTTTATGTTGGGAAAGTTTTCTTCCATAATTTTGTTAAAAATATTTTCTGGGCCTTTGAGCTGTGATTCTTCTCCTTCTTCTATTCCTATTATTCTTAGGTTTGGTCTTTTTATTGTGTCCCATATTTTCTGAATGTTTTGTGATGAGAATTTTTTGGCTTTGCTGTTTTCTTTGATCAGTGCGTTCATTTTCTCTATGGTGTCCTCAGAATCTGAGATTCCTTCTTCTATCTTTTGTATTCTATTGATTATGCTTGTTTCTGTAGGCTCTGCTCGTTGACCTAGTTGTCCTCAGTTTGTGTTTTCTTCCTTGCTTCCATTTCAGTTTTCAATTCTTGAACTGTTTCCATTACCTGTTTGATCGTTTTTTCTTTGTTTCCCAGCGTCTCATGAACGTATTTACTCATTTCTTCAAACTTCTTGTTGTACTTCTCATCCATTTCTATAAGGGTGTTTTTTACATGTTGTTTAAGGGACTCTATTGCTTTCATAAAGTCAATTTTTTCCACTTCTTCTGTGTTAGAGTGTTCAAGTCCTTCTGTTGTAAGATCATTGGGTTCTGGTGTTTTCATGTTGTTTTTCAGATTATTGAATGAATTTTTGCCTTGGCGCCTGCCCATCTCCTCCTATCGATGCTATCTTTTAAAACCGGATCAGAGGCTCCTCTTACAAAATGCCCTCGCTCTGTTTCCTGGCTCCTGCCGGGGGCCAAGATCCCTCTCACCCCTCAGAAGGGTCTTCAGGAACAGGACCAGGCTCCCCGTTTGCCTGGGACCTCGCCAACCAAAGGCCTACCTCCTTGATTTAATTGTCGTGGGGCGATCTGCTCTCGATGTTGTGCGCTGGTCCCTGCCGCCTGCGTCGTCTGCCGCCGCGCCAGTTCCCGCTGGTCCGGCCGCCACTTGCGGCCTGCGTAGCCTGCCGCCGCCTGCGTCGGTCATCTGCCACCACCTGCATCGGTCATCTGCCGCCGCCTGCGTCGGTCATCTGCCGCCCTATTTTAATGTTTTAAAAATGGAATATGAAATGCTCACACAGATTTCCGTTCTATTATACATTCACCTGTCAAATACTTTTGGTGATGCATAAGCCCAACTTTTTTGGTTAGCATTCAATAATAAGTAAACAAGCACATAACTTCTGTAGCCTGAAAAGTCTCACACAGCAAAGAAGCAAGGTGGTAGGACCTAGGACAGTGATCCTAAAATTCAGACATTTTGGAATGAC
This sequence comes from Neodon shergylaensis, assembly GCA_025134845.1. NCBI lineage: Eukaryota > Metazoa > Chordata > Mammalia > Rodentia > Cricetidae > Neodon > Neodon shergylaensis. The sequence continues at coordinate 8,025,214 of JABTXL010000342.1, forward strand.
CTCAGGGACAGGCTTAAGAACTCTTAAATGCCAAGACTACATTCCAGTCACACTAAATCAGAACTCTGAGAATGAGACCTAGCACCAATACTTATTAGCAGCACCCTACCCCCAAATCCCATCATCACCGCCCAACACTCCATCCCCGAAACTAGATGATGCCAATGGAACTTGATTGCATAGATGCGTTGTTGTAGGAGGTCCTTCTGTATTTGTGTTGCTTTCATTGATTATTAAAGAAACTGCCTTGATAGGGCAGAACTCAGGTAGGCGGGGAAGACAAAACAGAATGCTGGAAAGAAGGACAGTGTGACAGATGCCATGGTTCTCCTGCCCTAGACAGATACTGGTTAGACTCATGTGGATAAGCCACAGTCAAGTGGCAATACACATTAATGAAGATGGGTTAAACTAATATGTGAGAATTAGCCAATAAGAGATGAGAGATAATGGGCCAGACAGTGATTTAATTAATACAATTTCTGTGTGGTTATTTTGGGTGTAAGCTAGGCGGCGGGACGTAGCCCATTACCTTCTTACTACATAAGGTGTAGCATTAGCCAAGAAGTTGCAGGTGAGTGGACAGAAAAGATGGACCACGCAGGTGAGTGGACAGAACAGATGACCACGAGAGGAGTCTCTGTAGGTAAATGCATGTGTTGTGCCTTCACAGAACCCTTGTAAAGGTGGGGGAAAACAACCAAGTGCTGAAAAAGTGTCCATCAACCCACACTGCCCCACACTAATAATCATCAGGAGCAGCAGAAACATTGCCACATTAGTCAGGTTTCTGCTCCTTTAGCAAAATAGCCCTGAGACAGCGTTTACAGAAAGCAAAGGTTTGCAGTTTGGGAGCGTCTGGTTTGTGTTCATTTGGTCCTGTTGCTTTTAGGCAGGTGTCCGTCACACACAAGTGAGAATATACAGCAGGGAAAATCACTCACTTCTTGACTTGGAAAGGGAAGAAAGAAGAGGAGACCAGAGAGTCCCACAATCCCCTTCAAAGGTAGCTCCCACCGTCCTGGTACCTCCTGCAGTCCAGCTTCTCTCTGCCATCATCTCCCGGTAGCACCATCCTGGGACCAGGCCTTTAAAAGGGATTTTGGGGGGACATCCAAGCTCTTAATTTTAGCAATTATTTTTAAAGTTGCTTTTAACTCTATGCCAACAGGCCTCTAACAGTTTTATCCTGGCCTCCAGCTAGGATGTTGTTGTCTGGATCCTATGCTTTCTTGGCAATGGGGCTTTATTTCGTTTGCTTGTCTCTAGTTTGTGGTGCATAAGATCAAGTTCAAGGGCTGTGCCTGCAGAGTGGAGCCCCAAACTGGGCTTCATTTCTGGTCGGTAGTAATTTCTCATGTTAATGAGCAACAGTTCCAAGTTTAAGTTTTGTTATTACTATTGTTGGAATCTATGCAGGTAAAGACTAAGGTGAATGTTTCCTTATGCATTTAATGTGTAAATGTCCTTAGTACTTTTTCCACTGTGGGAAGTCACTGGCCAATTTGGGTCATCAACAGACTCTCATTCTATCCCCATTCCGATAGCTCCCAGATAGATTGGTCATGAATTCCATAGGGATAGGCTCTCTTTCCCCCAGCAATTGGTTGTCATAGATACCTGATATTAAACTCCATCTGTTGTCTCTTTTGCACAGATATATTGTTGCTGAATATATTTAAAAAGTAACTCCTCAGAAAAAGCAATTAGTAACAAATGAGTCGGCGTGGATTTTGTTTCAAGACTCAAATCAAGTTGTGAATTTCTTTCAATAAAATCATTGCCAATTTTTGCATTTGTCAGGGGTATTTCAGTCCCTATTTAGTGGCAAGTGTTAATCATATTGTTTTGTTACAGAAATTCAAGAGTCTTTGTTTCAGTGGTGTTGATCTTTCTTTTATGCTTCCCCCCACCCAGCCCCTGTGTCCCTTGCCCATTTTCCTCTTGGGTTGTTTGTCTCATGGTTTATCAGGACTATTATGGTGAGAATATTATAAGAACTTTCCTTTGTTCTATTTCAATTTTGTTTAATGGTATTTTTGTTTCTTTTGAGACAGGGCTCCCTATGCTGTCCAGGCTGTCTTGAGCTTGCTTATACAGTCCAGACCATTCTTGTAGAAACCCCCTGCCTCAGCTTCCCTAGTGCTTCGGTTTGTATGACCACCGCATCCACCTGTTTCCAGGTTTTCTTTTACATTATGTTGTTAAAACTTTTTACACTTCAAATTTCCAAATGGTGACTTATGTCTATCTTTTCCCTTTCAGTTAAGTTTTATTTGTAAAGGTCTTTATTGACCAGGGGAAGTGAAAATACTCATCCCTCTTCCTGTTTTTTGCCTTTGCTTTTAATTTTCAGACTTAGAGCATTGCTCCTGCAGTGACAGGTTTTACAGTCCTTTTCCCATCTGCCTTCTCTGTAAATAGTTAAGACAGTGCTCCTGTGCCTTCCGCAGTAGCAACCGCTGGGCTTGGAGGCAGCACTGCAGGTGTATAAGTGTTTCCTGTTTACTGCTAAGGAAAAGCACTTGCCTGCTTTACTAAAATCTTTAATGAATTCAAATAATTTTATTGATTTTTCTCAGATTGAATAATTATCTCCTCACATAATTTATAAGCAATCGGGATGTCATATCCTTATATTAAATCATTTTGTTACTTAGTTTCAGTTCCTTTTTTTCTTTGTGTGGACTCAGGTCTATAAAACACGTCCAAATAGCCATCTAGACAGGGATGCTCATCTCTGCTTTTTAAATCCATCCCTCTGATGCTTTACAGGTATATATATATCATTGTTCATTAATTTATTTATTTTGTGATCTTAAGGTAGTAATTTTATTTCTTGTTATCTTTTTTTAAAAAACCAAACAGGCATAGATATTGGTATTTAAGTACTCAATTTAGAAGGCATAAGAGAAATTAAAACTACATTTTCTCATATTTCTCTTGCTTATACAATGCATTAGTATATTTCTTAAGCATTTATATTTTAATATATAAATAATTAAATTTTAAATACATTTTGAGTTTATTTTTCTGTGATTTATCCTTATACATGAAAAATTCACGTATATTATTTTTCATATTCAAAACCTAAATCAGTCCCAGTAGTTCACTATGTGTGAACTAGTCTGCTAGCTTTGTGATGTAGTAGATGACCATCATTTCATCTGTATCAGATGTGGTGTGGAAACTTGTGATGCTATGATAGTCTGAAAGGAGTTCATTGGAAATTAAACATCGCGTGGAAGCTTCGAAGAGGTAGTCCTCGAGAGCATTGTTCCTCATTCCTTTTCATTGGTCAGTTCAGCCTTTCTGTGTCTAGACACAACATTGACGATTTACCCTTTCCAAGCGATATCTTACCTCATCAAGATCCTGAAATGGTTAGGATAAGACTCTGCCTGGTGAGCACCTAGAACTGCAAAATCCCACACTCGTGCAGGTTGTACTGCCAGAGTTCTCATCCTGCGTTTTTTAGAAAAAAAAAGGAAAACATTTATTTATACTTCTATATTTTGTTGCTAAGAATGAGCCATATTTATTTACCAACTACCTTATAATGTTTAGAATTCCACAGTTTCGAATCAACTCTTGTTTCATCTTTATCTTTTTACGCTAGCAGAATTACCTCCTGCCATCACTCATAACTGTAGAATTTCTCAGGATATTTGGCATGTGAATGTCTTAGAATAGATATCTAGATGAAGGATATCCTGGTAAATTTCCCTTTTGGAGCAGTCTAAATGTGATTTGATTCAGGAGACTTGAGTTCTGTATTACCAAGGAAATGACATGATTTTTTCATTTGTTCATGAATAATTTTCACAAAGAGAAATATATAATTTTACAGCCTTTTTTCCTGTATCTCAGAAGGCTTTACATTTTCTTTCTTATAAACCTTATGTAATACTATTAATTTATTTAATACATTTGTTGTCCCCATCATTTTTGTTATTATATAAACAAAACTTACCCCTAAGACATCTCTTGATTTTCTTGTCACACTGTTAATTTATTAATTCTGTACCTGGCTAAGTTTATTCAATTCTCTTACTATTAACAAAGTTATTCTTTTCTTGGATTTGTGGGATGGAATACAATTGGGCTATAAGGAAATGATGATTCTTTCTAGAATTTTATTTTCTATAATTTAAAATGTTTTTGAAACACAATTTCATTATGGCTGGCTGGCCTCAAACTCACTCTGTAGATCAGGCTCGCCTGGAATGCACCTGCCTGCCTCTGCCTCCTCAGCTCTGGAACCAAAGGTGTGCATTGCCATGCCTGGCTTTCTCCTTTCTCGTCTCTAGTAGTGTTTGTATTTGACCTGGTTTCCCGGGACCTCAACCCCCACAGCGACACCGAGCAGGAACGGAGCACTGATGACCCTTCTTATTCCTGACACTCATGAGAATTCTTCTAGTGTTGCCCTGCTTAGCCTATAGAGGGCTCTTGGATTCAGGCAGCTTGTGTTTTTAATTTATAAGTATTTTCATGGGGTGCTCAAAGGAGACTCAGTTATAGTTAATTCACAGCAGTTTAGTCTACGGACCTGATGGACGTAAATACATAGATTGCTTTCCTCCTGATATATAGGCTGGTTTGATTTCAGAGTACAGTTTTTAAAAACTTTTTTTTTTTTGGCATGAGGAAAAGAGGTAATGTAAGTACAGGCATATTTCACAAAATACAAACCATTTGGCCAAGGAAGAAGGTTTCTGCTGTATCTGGTATAAAGACCCATGTGATGTCACCAAGATGAACTGCGATGCTAGCTGAGAAAGGCCTCTTCCATTTCTAAGCGACTGATTTAACAGTGCTGTACAGCCCATATCCACGCTGGCTCTCATATCTGCCTTGAACAGATGATTGTTACTGACAGAGGCATTTATTTGAATTTAGAGCTCATGCTCCAGTCGTTAGTCAATCCATACCAGCCAATTCCCCACTCTCTTCATCCCCATAAGCCGGTAAAGCAGAAGACATCCTTCCTAGTGTTGGGGCAACACCTGTCGTATTTTAGTTGACCATGATGTTCTGAATAATCAGATAGTCTATATATAGGAATCCTATTTCCTTCCCATTTCCCTTATGTAGGAGTGAGAATCTAGATTGCAGCCTTCCTTGGATTAGGGATCTGCAATGCACTCACCCACCCAAGCCTTCTTTTTAAAGGGAGTGAGAATGAAATCGCTTCCTAGTGAGAGGGAACAGGTTGCAGGAGCGTTGTACCCTGTTCCTCCTGCTCAGGACTGTCCACTGGTCCTGGCTGCTTACGACCAAGTTCTATTTCCTTGGGTTTAAACAGATTCTGAAAAAGATACCCAGTAACCTTGAAGAGATTTCTTGAGAGCTCAGAGAGTAACCACTGACTCCACATTGCAACCAAGAATTGAACCCACAGCTTGTTATAAAAACAAAAAGACCTCAAATTACTCAGCCCATCAAAAGCACAGAAGGGCTGCTAGATGTACTCTTGCTACTGCCTAGCCCACTGCCCCTTGCAGTAAAGAAAGAAACTTTTCTGTTAAACACGCACACACACACACACACACTTACACATACACATACACACATGCACACACACCACACTTGCACACACACATACACACACACACACACACCAACTTAAATTTTAGACCCTGAACATTATCTGTATAGTATCCAAATAAGTTTTTTTGTAAAAAAAAAAAAAAGGGAAAAAGAATAAAAAGAGAAGCTCCCAAAGTCCCAATGTGGAGCAGAAAAGAGGGAGAACATGAGCATGGAAGTCAGGACCACGAGAGGTGCACCCATCCACCGAGACAGTGGGGCTGATCTATTGGGAGCTAACCAAGGCCAGCTGGACTGTGACTGAAAAAGCATGGGATAAAACCGGACTCTCTGAACATGGCGGACAATAAGGGCTGATGAGAAGCCAAGGACAATGGCCCTGGGTTTTGATCCTACTTCATGTTCTGGCTTTGTGGGAGCCTAGCCAGTTTGGATGTTCACCTTCCTAGACCTGGATGGAGGGGAGAAGACCCTGGACTTTCCACAGAGCAGGGAACCCTGACTGCTCTTCAGACTGGAGAGGGAGGGGGAGAGGAGTGGGGGGAAGGGGGAGAGGGGCGGGAGGAGGGGGAGGGAAATGGGAGGCTGGGAGGAAGCAGGGATTTTTTTTTCAATAAAAATAATAAATAAAAAAAAGTTAGCAAATTCTACCTTTGTTGGGGCACAGGCTACTGTATAGTTTCATATGGTGTCAAACATTAGATTTAGTTGACTGTTTGCAGTCGTGAAACCTGCCTTTTGTTTTGGCACCAAGGCAACACAGTCTACAACTCAGGGAGCTCTGCAGATCCTAATGTGCTTTTGTATCTCGGCCAGGGTGAGTTTTATAAATGAGAATAAACACCAGTCATCTGCTTAGAATTCCCTAATGTAAACCTGCCGACCCTGTGGGTTCCTGCAGCCTCCTATCTGGGATGTGCCCTCTCTGGTCTTTGTCCAGGGCAGTGACTGGGGCTAAACATGTGGATTGTGTTTATGGTGTAGCACATGGTTTCCAAAATGCAATCCTAGGAGTATCTATCTCCCTTTGGCTAGGAGCCGTCCTTTATCTTCTTAAAGAAACACCCCAGAGGATTTTTCAACTCATCTAATGACATTTTGATGTGACAGCCAAGAGCTGATCAACCAGGACCAGAATTCCAAAGGGCCTCCCAATGGTTCGAAGATAAACATCTTCTGTTGGTAGAATCTGTTACATAAAATGTTAACTTTAAATAGTAATTATAACTAAGCCAAATAGTTTCTATCCCCAGAGAGAACAGTATGTGTATCACGAAGATTGTATGGGCCAGTTGGGGGAAGGTATGTGGTTCGACTTCTCCTTAATAAGGAAGTACTTGGGTCGTTTTGGTGAGGTAAAGAGTGGTTCAGAAGCCACATGAGGTGATATGGCCAAGCTGATAGGTGAGTTAGGGGCAGAAGTCACTGACATGAAACCAGAGCCTGCCTTCTTTTCCCTCCCTGCCCCTGCAGTCTCTGCACCTGTCGGGGGCTGTTCTATTTGTGGCATAGCAATCCATCTGCATGTCCGTTGACCTCGGAACTTAAGAGTGACTTCCGTGCTCTGTTCTCGTAACTAAGAATTTGAATGTTATACCTTCAGGCTTCCTCTGACTTAAGAGACACATTTTTGTAGGGGAAAAAAAAACTTCTGTTTTTATTATTATTTTAATGACCACAAATGGCACGTTGAATTCTCTAAGTCATTTGGGTTCTCAAATTTCTGAACGTGAGGACAAGGGAAGGTTGGCCATTTACTACCAGGGACGGTGACTATTTAAGAGATGGCTAGCGTTTTTCTTTTCTTGTTCAGTTAAATGACATCTCTAGCCTTTTATTTCACCCGCCAATTGCAAATGATCAGAAAATGACTCTGTGAACTTTCAACAAGAAACAGAACAGTTTAAGTGCATCTGACTCCGAAGCGCTCCAATTCTTATGAAGTAGCCTTTAAACCATCTAATCAAATCATAGCCTCACTAGTCGTGGCCCCAGCCAGCATGGTGCCTGTGCATCTGCCGCACCAAGACTATTTTACATTTTGTAAAGGCAAGTGTCCTTGCTGAGCATTTGGAAGATAGTGGCTGAGTTGTGCAGCCTTCCTTCCACCATCGATCCTTGCCCCGCCCCCTGCCACAAAGCCCAGCTGGTGAAGAGATAGCCACCCTCCTCAAGGTCATCAGGGTCACTCTGTCTCCCTGACTGACGGACATCACTAAGTCACCCCTTTGTCTTCACATCTTCAGTGTACACAGACTCCATTTCTGCTCAGTTTTCCATTTTACTCTGCCCTTTGATGTCTGAAGCTTGCTATTTACCTTCGGAGTTCCTGGATAAGCGGCACCTCTTGCCTCTGAGGCTCTTTGGAGCACCTGCCAAAGATGTAAACAATCCCCAGGACCTGTAAATTCTGCCTAGCAGAGATGACTTCACGTCCGCAAGCTCATCTTGTGTGTCAGAATGTTGGCTCAGTCTTGTAATATGTATTCATCTCTATTTATCGCATGCTCCATTGAGCTATGAGGCGCTAGGAAACAGAAGCTTCCTCAGCCTTGAATCTATATCGTAGGTATTGAATAAACGTTTGAATGGTTATTGGAGAAGGGAATGTCACTTCTTACTGTTCATAAGATAGAGGATAGAGGCCTCATTCTCTGACACTAACTGATGGCAATCTGACAAAGGCATTCACTCGCTTGCTCGTGCCTCTGAACACAAAGCCGTCTCAGCCGTCTGGTTCACCTTTTCCCTTGCTTTGACCTCAGGTTATGTCATTCTCGCTCTATTCCACTGTTCTGGTTAATCATGGCTGTCAACTTGATTGAACCTGGATGTAACTAACAGATATGTTCTCTGAGCGGATATGTGCAGGTATTTCCTGGAGAGATTAACCGAGGGGGAAGACCCTCCTCTAAAGTGGCCATCATCTGGTGGCCCAAGTATAAGAAGGTTTGCGGGGGCGGGGGACAGACATCTCTTGGTTTTAGTCTTTGTGAGTACATCCATCTTGTTGCTGCCACTGAAAGCTGATTGGACTGCCACTGTCCAGAAACTTTCCAGGCCTTCAGCACCAGCCTTGTGCCCTTCTGAGCAGTTCCTGGGGTTCTCAGCCTCTGCAGAGTGCAGAGAGCAATTGTCAGACTCCCCAGTATGTGTTGTGTAAGTTGATCTTATAAAACCAGTGACTGTCCGAGAACTGGCTTGTGGAAGATTTCTCCACAATCAGAAATAAAATTAACCATTGTATTCCAGATGAGAGTTCAGGTCCAGAGAGGTCCCTGGCCTGTCATCATTCACTCAGGTGCTATCTGGCCTACTTGTCAAACTCCCACGTGGTGAATTCTAACTTCCTATTTTGTCCTCCATAGCAGTTTTCAATGTGGGACTGATTGTGTAGGGCAATTTTTGATTAGAATATGGGTCTTATAGGTCTATAAGAAATCAGGCTGAGCAAGCCATGGTGCACAAGCTTCATGGCGTCTTCATGGCGTCTGCACCAGCTCCTGCCTCCAGGTCCTTGCCCTGCTTAAGTTCTTACCCTCACTGCATTTGATATAAATTGTTACATGGAACAAGGAGTGAAATAAACCTTTTCCTCCCCAAGCTGACTTGGTCATGGTGTTTCAGCCTAGCAATGGTAACCCTAACTAAGACAAATATGTGCCAGGATAGTGGGGGTATTTCTGTGAAAGTCCTAACCATGTTTTGGGGTGGATTATAGAAGTCTTTGGAACTTTGGCTAGAAAAGTCATCTCCGATGATGGATATCTGACCTGTGAAGTTTCAGAAGGAAGAAAGGACTCTACTGGGCCATTTGAGTGAAGAACCTGTGGTGTCTGGTCAGCTGGAGCTGGAAAACTGGATGTGATTAACAAGAGACCAAAGCCGCTAACATTAGACCTGTGCTTTGCTGTTGGGACTGAAGAATCAGCTGTCAGTGAAAAGTGACCCGTGCCATTAGCGTGAAGTCTTCTGAGAAGGGTTTCCTTAGCCAGCACACAGACACTGTGTTCCAGAAGCAGGCAAGGTTGTTCCTTCTATTGGCAGCCAAATTTGGTATTGTAAGAGTCATCCAGGTGGTATTGGCTTTGCGGGCATGGAGGGGTTATGGCGAGAAGCTGAGGGTTGACACTGTGAGGCAGGGCTAGAGTCCCTGAAGAGAGCCCAAGAGAAGCTACTGGTGAAAGTGCAACCCAGTTGCCGAAGAAGACCCCAACACACCAGCAAAGCATAGGTTTTACTTTAGTGCTTCTGGTCTCTTGTTAATTGCATCCAATTCTCCAGCCCCAGTAGAGTTTTTATTTCCCTCTGAAACTTCACAAGCACACCAGCAGCAGAGGAGTAGAGTCAGACCAAGCCTAGGAGGAAAGCTCTGTGTGTTGCAGAGGGTGGAGCCAGAGGAGCCCAAGCTCTTTGGAGGGAGATTGTGAGTGCATCCCAGACCTTGGGCATCGAGTTATTTATATTGGAATTTAATTTTGCTTTGCTTTGGTTGTGACTGCATCCTGGTTCATCTCTCTTGAAGTAAGAAGATGTTTAATTTATTTTTGATTTTTATAGAAGCCCACAGTTGAGAGACTTTGAATCTTAGAAGACTTTGAATTTTTTAAAGAGATCGGATATTATAAAGAGACTGAATTTTTAAGTCTCTGAATTTTTAAAGGTTGTGGGGCTTGTAAAATATTTTATATTGTGTTATCTTTATGAAAGTGTGATCTTGGGGATGAACAAAAGAGGAAAGGTTGTGGTTTAACGGTGGTGTGCTTGTGTTAAAGTTGAAAAGATCAGTGGTGCTGGCTTTATTTCATCTTAGCAGGGGCTAGAGTCATCGCCTCTCTATGGCCTCTGCATCAGCTCCTGCCTCCAGGTTCCTGCCCTTTTCTGAGCTCCTATTCTGACTTCCTTCGATGACGAACAGTCATGTGTACGCTAAATAAACCTTTTCCTTCTTTCCCAAGTTGTGTGGGTCACAGTATTTCATCACTCACAGCTAGTAGTAACTCTAACTTGGACAGTTTCCAAAATATGTATCTATCAGTCAGGACAAAGGCAAGAAAATTGAAACAAGTAAAGAGTCGGAAGCCACTAAGTTACTTTTCACTCAATTAAAGTTTGTGGTAGTTATGGCTGTCACTAGAGTGGCAATAAGATGCTTCTTACTGTAACCATTCATTCAAGTTGGCATGGGGTTCTGCCCTGTTCAAAACACAGCTTGCAGCCTCACCGTTGGTGAGATGTCTAACTGAGGAAGTAGAAGAGAGGAAAAACAACAAACAAACAAAAGCAAAGCATTGCCACAGCATGCAGATCTGCTCAAGGGTTTTAAGGGTTATGGCAATCAGTAGAGTGGCCAGTTCGACCTAATGTTCCTTAAATTATAGGACAGTTAGTATAGAAAAACTCCACGCTCAGGGACGTTTGGGCAGACTAGGAAAACAGGTCATGTCCACAGATGTGGCATATCTCAAATCTACTAGTTATCAATCACACAGTCACATCAGACTATAAGAAATTCTGAGAAATATGGTCCACATATTGTCATACAAATCGTATTGGTAAATTGTTATGTGCTGTTTGTATTTGTTGAGAGCTGACTGAGCACAACTTAGCGCCCCCCCCCCCTCCATCTCAGCCTCGGGTATGTTTATCTCACATGTCTTCTGAGGCCCTTTAGACTATCTTGCCCATCTTAAAATGTATTTATATGCTGTGAATATAAACACAGCAATACAGTCAGGGTCAGGGTCACAAGAGGCCCACAAATACACAGTTATCTACGAAAATGGATGTACTTCAGCCTAGACAAGATCCTGAAGATTTTCTTTTCTGAATGTTGTTTGATTTTCCTGCTTTCCTATGCCCAGCTTCATTTCTCTTGCCTAATTTAACTCACTGCCTTACCTAGGTTGCTAGAATAGACACACGGCTTATGTTCTGTCTCCTGTCTTACTCTCTCTAATCAGATCTGATATTTTAGCCAGTGACCGGTGGTATAAATCTGGCATATTTTACTGTGCCCATTTAAATCTCTGAGCATATTCCTTCAGCACATTTGGGAAGTCATCTGCTAACATGTATGTTCTCTTTTTATTGCACGGAACTATCTTTAGAAAGCAGCAACTGCATTTTGACAAAAGCCTTGTATTAGGCAGGGAGCTCTATTGCAACTAACTGATACTGTGTGTGTGTGTGTGTGTGTGTGTGTGCATGGATGTGTGCATGTGCATGTGTGCGTGTGTGTAATGAAGGGATTCCCTAGCTTGTCTTACACATTAAAGGGTAGCTCTTCCATTAGTGGTTATTTGTACATTGGAAAAGGTGAAACCCAGATTCTCAACCTAGAAGATGGGAAATCCCAGCAGTCTTTGCCTTGACAGCCTAGCCCCTTGAAAAGCTTTATGGATTGAGTTCATGGAGACAGTTCCAAGAAGCTGGAGTTTGGTGTGAGCAGGCAGCAGCAGCAAAAGATGCACACACTCCAGAAGGGGCTTACAGGCACTACAAGTTGCTTTCCAGTATGCTCTGACTTCCGGTTTTATCTAAGCTACCAGCCTACTAGAAGTCGCTGGCCACATTCAGGGCAGGCCATCCCTTTATTAGTTACTGGCCCATGTGTCACTCCTCTCGGGAAGTCAACCCACCTTTCCCCTGTAACTTGTGCTTCACCTGTCTGAGACCTCTCTCAATACGGACAAGTTAACAGCCAAGACCATTAGATCCCCCTTGCTCCTGAACATGAGTGTGTGAGCTGCGTTGTCGCTGCAGTAACAGCAAAACACCTCTGGGCCATGGCTTTTAAGAAAGAAGTATGGTTTGCACACTGACATCTCACGCTTTCTCCTTGGGAACAGATGGGGCTCTTGGGATTGATGTAGCTTCAACGAGGAAGAAACCCGAGCTCCCTAGTTTCCTTGAGGCAGAGAACTGCCCATGACACAGGCAAGTCAGCTTCAAACTGTTGTATGATCTGAGAGTGAGTTTCTCTTGTGTTTGGGTCAATATCTATGTGGTGGCCTAATTGTTCAAGCAGTTAGCCACCCCACAGCAAGCAGTTTTGCTGTCTTTAGGCTAGAACTGAAAATCTGTACCACAGATGATGAGGTCCCGTGGGTCCTCCAGCCTCATGCCATGCTTGTGTCCACAGGCTCCAGAGCTGTCCCGCAATGACTTCAGACCCTTCCCTCACTATGCAGCAAAGAGCTTAACCTCTTGCGTCTCCATTTTACCTTTAGTAAAGGGAGATAATCTTTGTCAAGAGTTAGGAAGGTCTGAAGCTTCAGTCTACTAGTGAGATTGCTTGCCCAATTTACAGGTGCAGACAAAAGCCAGAGGGCTCCTGGTTCATACAAGAGAACAGCAGACAGTGTCGGCTTCCAGCTTTCCTCGGTTCTTCTAGTCCTCCAGCATCTCCAGGGTGAAGCATCCAGGTATATCCTGTGGACAGTGAGTTTGCATCATCGCTGGTAAACTCTGAGGTCAGGCTTTCTATCTTCTTTCAAATGGGTGATGAGCAAATACGCATGAACTTTGCTCTGGCAGGAAATCTTATTTTTCTAATAGACAGAAAACCAGTTTGCCCTCTGCTCAAGAAAAGGCAGAATCTTTGTGAAGGTTGCTTGGAATCCCAACGTCCTTGAGAAAAGCACCTGGAAGAAGAACTGCCAGTGCCTCTGCACGTGAAATGTGCAGAGATTTAAGATGTCTGTGACGTTGGACTGCTGTGAGGACAAACTTGTCATGTTTCTTCATGACTTACAACAGTGCCTGGCATTGTAAACCCTCAAGAAATGAACCACTGTCCCTACACAATCTGTCTTAGTTATGGTTTCTGTTGCTGTGATACTACATCATGACCAAATGACAAGTTGGGCAGGAAAGTGTTTATTTGGTTTACACTTCAATATCCTTGTTCATCATCAAAGTCTCAGGGTAAGAACTCAAACAGGAATTAATGCAGAGGCCATGAAAGGGTGCTGCTGACTGGCTTGCTCCCCATGACTTGCTTAGCCTTTCTTGTAGAACCCAGAACCACTAGTCCAGGGATGGCTTCACTCACAGTGGTCTGGGCCCTTCTCCATTTATTACTAGTTAAGAAAATGCTCTGTAGGTTGGCCCACAGCCCGAACTTATGAGGCATTTTCTCAGTTAAGATTTTCCCTCTTAGATACACATCATTTGTGTCATGTTGACATAACTCTAGCCAGCACAACCAAACCCTTGTCAACTTGACACACAAACACTTTGCTGTTACGTCACAATCTTTCTTTTGTTGTTCATTCTTAAGATCTCACATTAAAAACACATATAACGTTAAAGGTCCCACAGTCTTTGCAAAATCAAACACACTAAAATTTCAGTCTCTTTAAAATATACAATCTCTTTAAACACCCAAAATCTCTTTTGAAAGTTCAAAGTCTTTCATCTGTGGGTTTATGTAAAAATTAAAATTAAATTAAATACATTCTCACTTCAAGAGGGAAAAGCTGGCACACAGCCACCATGTGAACTAAGCAAAACCAAACTCCAAACAGTGTAAATACAGAATGTCCAGTGTCTGGGATCTACTCATGATCTTCTGGGCTCCTTCAAATAACTCCCCAGATTTCACCTCAACGGTGCTGTCTCTTTTTAATCACTGCTCCTTCTTATCTCCAACTAGCCAGCCTCAATTGTTCCAGTAATGCAAAGTTTCCACTTCACTTGTATCAATCTCCTGACTCTTTGGCCCAGCTGACCAGAAAGACAGAATCTTATTTCAAAATAGCAAATGTCCCTGATACCATCTTTAAACTTCTCTTTGAAACAAGCGAGGCCTCCGTCCTCTGCTCCGCTCTCAACATCCTCACCTTCCAAGTTCCAACATAACATCTTGATGCGGGAGCCCCCTCTGTGTGCTGTGATTACCATTAATGAATAAAGAAACTGCTTTGTACCTATAGCAAGGCAGATCTTAGGTAGACAGGGAAAGGTAGGCTGAATGCTGGGAGAAAGAAGGGCGGAGTCAGAGAGAAGCCATGGAGCCCCCAGAGTCAGACAGGCAGAAAATTTAGCCAGTAAGCCATAGCCACGTGGCAATACACAGATTAATAGAAATGGGTTACATTCATATGTAAGAGTTAGTCAGTAAGAAGCTAGAGCTAATGGGCCAAGCAGTGATTATATAACACAGTTTCTGCGTATTATTTTGGGGCTAAGCTAGCCTAGTGGCCGGGAACAACAAGCGACCTCCCTTCAATAACATCTCACTGAGCTCTCAACACCCAATGACTTTTCTACCCCTAAGTTCCGCAGTCCTTCCACAGTCTTCCCTGAAACATGGTCAGGTCTGTCACATCAACACCCCCACTATGCTGGTACCCTCTTTCTTAGCTAGGGTTTCTATTGCTATAATAAAACACCATGACCAAAAAGCAAGTTGGGGAGGAAAATATTTATTTAAATTAAAATTCCACAGCACTGTTCATTATCAAAGGAAGTCAGGACAGGAACTCAAACAGCAGGAACCTGGAGGCCGTAGTTGATGCAGAGGCCATGGAGGGGTGCTGCGTGTTGGCTTGCTTCCCATGGCTTGCACAGCCTGCTTTCTCACAGAAGCTCAGGATGGCCCCACCCACAATGGGTTAAGCTCTTCCCCATCAATCACTAATTAAGAAAATGTTCTACAGGCGGACTCCCATCCATATCTTTTGAAGGCATTTTCTCAACTGAGGTTTTCTTCTTTCATGACTATAGGTTGTGTCAAGTAAACATAAATCTAGCCAGTACATAGTCCAGCTCCTGCCTCCTTCTTTATGTTAGCCTTGCTAGATTACTTTCATCTCCTTAAACTTCATGTCTTTTGCCTTTGGTTCTCCAAACTGATGAGTGTCTAGAAGGCTTGGCCCTCTCTCATACTTAGCCTGTTCCTGATTCTCTACTTTTGGTCCCAACCCATGAATCCGAGTGCCCCTGCTACATGGTACCCACAGTTTACCCACTCTAATTCCTTCTCTGACAACACTTGGCGCCCCCTAGTGGTGACATTTGTTAAAGTGCTTCCAAGGATCCTGAAATGTGAGGTCTGGGAGTGTAGATAACACATGAAGTCATGGGTGGCCATTCTGGTTATCTCTAGGGACAGCTTGCCTCTAGTGACCAATGCAGCAGGTGTCTGCAGATTCATTTACTTGACCCTAACTCTAACGGTGTCCACATTTCATGCGTATCTTTTAAACATTTCAAAGCACAGAAAGACAATCCGAACACTGCTTGAATCAAGTGAGGTCAGTGGGTTAATCAGCTATGGTCCGTGGATGAAGTTACACAGGATGGGGTGGCTAATGACTAATCCCGACATAGGGACATCAAATTGAAGGCTACTGCCATGGATTGTCTCCTGAGAATAAGCCCAACCTGCACTTTATTTAGACTCCAGGCTCATCAACTTCTTTCTTTCCACATATATCTCTAGAACTCTTATACTAGTAAGTTATATCCTGTCTTTGAACACATCCTTCTCTGCTCCGATTTGGGACTCTGCACCCCACATCTGCCCCAGGGGGGCAAGCACTGGAGAAAGCCCACAGGAAAGGGGGTGGGAAGGAACTTGCTCCATCTTGCAGCTTTCTGTCTTCGTCTGATTACTCCCATCCCTTCTTTGCTCAGCGCTTCATCCCAGTAGTAGCATTTGAATCAGTTTCCGGTCTTTTCAATGCCCACAGAAAAAGTGTTTCCAAATGCGCTTGGACACCAACCCCAGCAGCGGACAGGCGATGCCTGTGTCGGAGTGTGGAGACACCTGATGCAAGGGTCTCTTCCTCTGAATGCAAAGCCAGTACACTACCGTTCCTGCATCCTGCTACTCGAAGCCAGAGCATTGCTTCCTGAGGTGCCTCCCCTGTTCTGTGCTTGAGTCCAGCTTTCACCAGCCCTCAGGCGGTAGATGTTTTCTGACATTTCCACCCCTGTGATGGTGTATTCTCCTTCTTTTTTGGCCTTCTCAGTTAACTTGATAGTAATAACTGTCTCTGTGAATCACTGCTGTGGTTTCTACCCCTTTATATAGGGGCAGAAATAAGGCTGATATAAGGGACTTTTTTCTCCTGAAACATAAGTCTTACTTTTGCTTAAAGTGCTCTGGCAGATATCCATGCTCATAGCTGTGCTATTCTTATTAGCTCAGGGTAGAGATGACCAAAATGTTCAAGAGTTGAATAAATGAAATGTGGTATAGCTACAGAGTAGGATATTAGTTAATCTTGAAAAGGAATGAAAATCTAGTACATACTGCAACACAGATGAACTCAGAGAGCATTGTACCAACCATGTCATGGTGGGTGTGAGAATGGGGAGTTACTGCTGAGTGAACAATTACTCTTTGGAATGATGAAAACTTTGGCAATTCACTGTGGTTGTTCAATAATATGAATATGGGGAATGTAATAGAATGGTGCACCTAACATGGGAAACGTAGTGACATGATACACGAGAGATAGCTCAGTGATAGAGAGATAGCACATACTCTTCTTGCAGAGCACCCGAGTTCGGTTCCCGGCATCCAACACCAGGCAGCTCATAACTGCCTATAACTCAAGCTCTGGATGGCTCTGATGCCTCTGGTCTCTATGGGCATCTGTGCTAATGCAACCCTCCTACCACACACATATACACATGACACATACCCATATTTGAAAAAAAAACCTAGAGTTCCGTGTGGATATTCTCCTCCTCCTCTTTTTTCTCTCCTCCTTTGTATTTTTTGAGACAGGATCCTGCTACCTAGCGCAGTCTAAACCTTGAGCTTGAGATCTTCTGGCTGGAATCACAGGCATGTATGCACCACCGTGCTTGGCTAACATGGTTGTTTTCTTTTTTTAAATCAATTTCTGATTCGTGATGGTCATCCATGTGGCATTTCTCTTTTTATTCCACTGATGAAATCCAGAAATTAAAAGCTAAAACATGTCACTGCTGTACAATTGGGACATAAAAGAAGAATTCAAGTGGAATATGTCTGAAACTCTACTCTGTTTTAGAGGACTCACTCATCTTTACATGGAAGATTTGGGATGACTGATTAGCCCAACAATCATGATTGGTGAAGGGTAACTGGGACAAAAATATATACTTAAAGGTCCAGAAATTCCCCTGCCTCATTATGATTAGTTCTCTTCTCAATGTACTAGTTCAGTGATGGAATCTTCAGGGAGAGGAAGGCTGCCTTCATTCTGTTTCCCTTGAGGAATGAGCACTGGTCAGATATTTGGCCTAAGAGTAAAACAACACGAACAAATATGAGGTCTGCTCGCTACTGTCCTTTCCTTGGCGAGGCGTATGACAGTATGGCAGCTCGCTATAAGGTGGCTCTGAGTAATCTTCCTCGTAGCTCTTTCTAATCTCCATTTCCCCAGCGCACAGAAAACTCATTTCCTCAGTCAAGTTCAATATTAAGATAATTGAATTGACTGTGTAATCTTTAATTAAAACCATCTTCATAGAGTTCACTTATAAATGTTATGGTTTAAATAGTGACAGAGTGAGGTGGTACTTTTAAATGACTATTGTAGTTAATATTGCCCTAAAGAAAACATGTGTCTAGGGCATTTGAAAAGGAAAATACAGTCACAAACCAGGGGGCAAGGTGGAGAGAAGGAGAGAGAGAGAATATTTCTCATTTGACTGCTAAGGTGGAAGTTAATCAATAGCTAATCAGTAAGCAAGTTCTGAGGATACTACTTTCTGAGTCTTTCAGGCCTAGACTCCTAATGACTCAGGACACATGGAGTGACAGGAATAGCACAAAGGAAGCCAAAAGCACCTTCAGCCTCACATTCCCAGCTTTCCTCCAGGCTCTGCTGAGGATGCTGTAGCCATTGGTGAACAACTTGTAACTACGGAGTCTCGCATGACTGAGAGGGAAGGGGTAGGTATGCAGCTCACAGGGGACTGATGACTTAGCATGTGAAAAGTCTTGGGTTTACTGCTCAGCATCTCAGAAAGCAAACAAAAGATGACAGAGCAGAAGAGCTAATTCCTTGTCTTTTAGCCTTCTAGACTCAGCAGCAGGTACCAAGTGCCCATCCAGTATGGGAAGGTACAAGGAGGAAGCAGGGTATGACGGAGGTAGTCTGACCAAGCAGTATCTATAATGCCTGGGTGGAGAAGGGTCTTGGACCTGGAGTCAGAATTCAGATGCCCCTTGGCTGGTGGTAAAGCCCTGGGAAGTCCCATGACCTTCTTGTGTCCTTCTTTCTCTCTGCACAGTAGGGATAACAAATGCCTCATGTGACTATCCAGTTACTTACCTAAGAACAGTGTCTATTTTATACTAAGATTTGGTGGGTTTGACAGGTTTAATATACTCTTCTATAAGTTCAGACTTTCAGGGACTAGTGCTGAAGATGGGCATACATTGTCTCACAGAAAAATGGAAAAGAGGAAAGCTGGGGTATCTGAGGGAAGGAACAAAATATTCTACCTTGGAATGTGGCTAGCATCAGTCATTTAACATGCCAGGATCCAGCCCATCTGCAGACTCTAATTTCCCCCCTTTTTTTTTTTAAAGATTTATTTATTTATTATATATACAACATTCTGCCTCGATGTATGCCCACATGCCAGAGGAGGGTGCCAGATCTCAGTACAGATGGTTGTGAGCCACCATGTGGTTGCTGGGAATTGAACTCAGGACCTCTGGAAGAGCAGCCAGTGCTCTCAACCGCTGAGCCATCTCTCCAGCCCTCTAATTTCCCCTTTTAAGCCCTTAAGGAAACTGTTCTGATGCTAAGCTGTGGGTAGAGTAGGTGAGGGTGGATGTTGTGGCTTAAGACAGTTATTTGTACCGTGCCTGTGGAAGCATTGAAATAGCACAGGGTAGACAGAGGTTACATAACAAACTTACCTGGTGAGAGGCAATGCATGCATGTCTACTCACACCAGAAAGGGAGGGTAGCCCTTCTTGCTTTAATTAAACCTTTAACATGAGAACTTGCCTGTTGGGGTTTCTGTCCTGCCCAGTTCCCACGTTTGTAAAGTCCCAAGGAAATCACACAGAGAGGTCTACATAAGTTATAAACTGATTGGCCCATTAGCTCAGGACTGCAGAAAGAGCTTCCTTCTTCCCAGAATACTCCTGTTCTCATTGCCCCGCCTCTACTTCCTGTCTGGTTGTCCCGCCTACACTTATGACTTATATTATGACTTATATTAACCCATTATTCTTATCTATGTTAGCCACATGGCTCAGTACCGTTTTCAGCGGGGCAGGTCATATCCTGCTTCTTCAGTGTCTGGACAGGACTGTAGAAGGAGCTTCCTTCTTCCCAGAATACTCCTGTTCTCATTGCCCCACCTCTACTTCCTGTCTGGTTGTCCCGCCTATACTTCCTACCTGGCTACTAGCCAATCAGCATTTATTTAAAACATAATTGACAGAATCAGAATTGTCCTGCACCATAAACCTTTCTGGAAATACCTTCATAGACATACCCAATGTGTGCTTGCTTGGGAATTCTCAGTCTATTCAAACTGTTCAAGATGGCTCTCACAACGGGGTCTTCATCTTTATGAAAATCCTCCTTTGAATTCCACCACCCTTCTTCAGCTTTCAGCGCATCTTTCCATGAGGTCACATGCTGATCATGCCTTCGGGAAGAGTTTTGTCTTCTATAGCCCCTTGTAAACCTTCTTTCACCAGGTCTGCAGCCTTCTTCTGTTCTATACTATATCCTGCTTGGAATGCTATCTCTATTTCATCTGCTAACTCCAGCCTCTATCAAAATGTATCTGGTTTGCAGCCCATATTCTCAGCTAGACAGTTTAAGAAACAGTGCATTGAGGTTCAGGCATGTGCTGTTCATGGAACAGTCATCTAGGATGTACAAAGTTTTTTGGACTTATGCCTACTAACTCAAAATGAAGTGAACAATAGTGCATTAAAATGCTTTTCTCTTGGGATATCTGTCTTTTATTTGTATTTAACACAAAGGAACAATAGGGAGTTTAGTTATTAGAAATGATATATATGTATTTGAATTTGCAACTTTGGGAAACCCAAGTCATATACATATGAGCAATTGCAAAGTATAATGCCTACATATATATTCTAGGAATTTGATTCAAGAAACAGAACAAATACTAGATAGATATTTTATTGTTCTAGTTCTAGTTGGGTAAAAAGGTATTATAAAGATCAGACATTATTTATGAAGCCTCAGACTTAGGGCTACTGAATATTATTGTATATTAACAGAATGGTTAGATTTTTGTGATAAATTTATATAACATAAAATTTTTAATAACTGCAATTTTATATGTTTTTGATATAATTTACATATACAATATAATTTTGTTCATTTTCAAGTTCATAATTTAGTAGCATTAAATAAAATAATACCATGATATTTACTACCAATGACTTAATTTCTATAAAGTTATATGCTTGAATATATTACAATTGGGTACATCATCTCCTTGGAGCAGTTATCTACTGGGTGAGGCAAAGAGATGTGATATAATAGCTCTAGTATTTTAAGCCAGCTGACTTTATTTCAATTCTTCTTCTCCCTTTGCAGTCCTTTCCATCTCCACTGTGTTGCTATAATGGTCAAATAGTTTAAAAAATAGAAATAATCAATTTATCAAGGGTGAAATAAACAGAAATTTGTTAAAGACGATAAATAAAAAGAAGCCACATGTTGGATTAGTACAAAAGAAACCATTCTAAGAACTTTATAAGCATGTTAGAGAAGGGCTTCCAATATTGTTTTGATTCTGCAAGAGCAAGGAAATAAGGGCAAGGAAATAAGAGCTGTTACAAGATTCTCAGTACTGTGACCATGACATAAAACAAAAACATATTATCAATAGCACAGCCTTTTGTGATATTAAGACGAATATAAAAGTTGTCCTGTGGGTGGTAATTGAGTGGATACTGTGTGCTCTAGCGAGCATCCGTCTATACAATCAGTTCAGTAGTGTATCTTTACACAGCATCTTATTAACAACCTTCAACACAAACTACCTGTATTGTCTAAAAGTTGAGTTCAGTAAAAGTAATATGTTTTATGTGCTCAGTAAGCTGCTAACTTTCTCTAAACCAGAAAAAGATGGGAGGGTCTTGAGTAAACTAAATCTTAATCTCCATAGATAGTTTAAGATAGCTAGGAAGACCTGCCACAACTTTGTGTTGAACATTTGCATCAAAACAATTATCTATAAATAGTATGTGTCAGTGTGCACAGCTATGTGTGATAGCATGTTAGCATGATGGGAGTACCACTTGCGTGGATGAAGACAAACTTCCTCTGTAGAAGAGAATGATAAGTTCTGGTCAGATAAATGGAAAGCACAGTGTTGTGAAATATCTTCCACTTCAATGTTGGTATTAAGCAAAAGTTAGAGGAGGAGAACTAGATCACATGATATTTTTATTTTAGGATGTTCTTTACCCAATCTATCATGAAGCAATTTTTTCCAACCCTTCATCTCAACATAACTGACATTATGGTTTAGGTTCTATTTTAGACCAGCAAAAATAACCAGTGTATTTGTGGAATGAAGATTAGTTAACCCATTCATCATGAGTTTGAATGCTGTAAATGTTTGAGTGTGAGGAAATCTTTCACAGTGAGAGTACCGTGTGATAGGAACTGATGGAGAAGTTGTGAGTTGGGAAAGCTTGTCATTCCCTTGTACATACCTTAGCTAAGTGTTCATTCATCCATCCATTCATTCAGTCAGTCAGTCTTACATGAGGCACAGATGCTTTTTTAGCACGTTTAATGGTAGTATATTAGTCACTACAGCTAGTGACCATACCTTGCCACTGCTCAGTCAATAGCTAGGAAAGTATTTCCCTGTATCATCAGCTCCTTCCTGTGTAGTTGTGATGGTTAATCTTTATTGTCCACTTGACATCATTTGGGATATCCCAGAAGCCACACCTCTGTGCATATCTGTGAAGGTGATATCAGAGGGTTATCTCAGGAAAGAATGTACTGACACCCTGAATGTACTGACAGCAGCCCAGGGGCTGGGGTTTTGAGGTGAACCAAAGGGGAAAAAGGGGAAAAGAGAGCTGCAAACCAGCATTCCTCTCTCTCTCCTCTCTCTCTCTCTCCCTCTCTCTCTCTCTCTCTCTCTCTCTCTCTCTCTCTCTCTCTCTCTCTCTCTTTACTTCCTGATTGTAGACACATTGTGACCAGCTGCCAGGCCTTCCCTATGATGACTAACTATAACCCCTCAATTGTGAGCCAAACCAAACTCTTCCTTAAGAAGCTTTTGTGCAGCTCAATAAAAATCAATAAAACAAATTTAAAAATGAAACAAAAAAGAAGCTTTGTCATAGAAACACAGAAAATAGGTAATATAAAAACTGTCTTTACCTTGAGGCTTGTGGTTTTATGAACCCAATTCTTGAGTCTTTTTTTTTTTTTGGACTTCTGAGGTAACCAGTATTTTTTCTAATAATATACTTAATTTTATTTTGTTATTATGTGTGTGGATATGCACATTATGAGTGTGTAGGGGTTTTTATGCCATGATACACATGTAGACAGCAGAGGACAATTTTACAGAGTTGATATTGTTTCCTTTCACCTTCATGTGGGTTCTGAAGATTCAACTTGGTTCACCAGGCTTGCTCGTCAAGCACCTCTTTGTTCTGGGCCCTCTCTATAGACATTTTCCTTTTTCATTTTTGTCTTTTTCCTTTTCAGTAATTTATTCTCCCCCCTCCCCTCTCTCTCTCTCTCTCTCTCTCTCACACACACACACACACACACACACATCAGTTTCATATCATTAGAATCATGATGATCATAATGGATTATTACTTCTGAAATGAAAAGTTGGAGAAAAAGTCACTTTATGTATGCTCAGTTTTCTCTAAGAAAATGATATGGAGGTCAGTGATGGTGCAGGGTTTATCATAAAAACAGACATCCCTATTGTGCCTAACCACAATACCCTGGACAAAAAGAGTTAGATGGAATGTTTAGTTGGCTATTAGATCATTAATTTAGAGAACTTAATAAAATTAGATAGCTTGTACTCTGAAGCTAGCTTGAGAGTTCTCTATCTGTAGAGCTCATTGAAATGAAGCAAATAATCAAGAATTGGAGTTTATATTAAAAAATGTCCTTGAGAGCCTCTGGCAGAGAAACTCTTTTCCAGAATACTATGGTATTGACTTCACACCTAGTAAAGAGGAAAATCTTCGGGTAGGGACAAGATATTAATAATTATATCTCGATTATTGACTTTAAACTGTATTGCTAGAAGATTTAGCCTTCTAAATTGAGCTTGGATCTAAGCTAATAAGTACTTACTGATTTGCAAATATGGCTTTTGGCTGCATCATTCAAATCTAGGGCTCCATATTTACTTGTGTTGCCTCTCGGTTGGTATGTGCCTCCTCTCTTGTTTTTATGAAGACTTTGTCACTGGGCTTAGCCCAGGTAAGCCAGAAGAAGGATCTGATTTTGAGATCCTTTACTGTTTTTTTTTTAAATACTGTTTTCAAAGGACATCACATTCACAAGTTCCAGGTGGATACATCTTTTGAGAACCCACTGCTCACCCACTGCAGTGTCATTTGGTTTAGGTGGAATCTGATGTCTACTGGCTCACATGCTGACTGAGGGCTGACAGAACTAGCTCTTGTAAGGGGAGGCTGCTTGTTTGTTTCTCAGCCACCTGGCAGCTCAGACCTGAAATAATCGCACAGAAATTATATTACTTAAATCACTGCTTGGCCTATTAGCTCTAACTTCTTATTGGATAACTCTTACTTATCATTTAGCCTCATTACTATAATCTTTGTATCGCCATAACTTACCGGCTAAAGTTCTGGCATCTGTCTCCGTCAGGGCTACATGGCTTCTCTCTTAATTCTACCTCCTTTCTCCCAGCATTCAGTTTAGTTTTCCTTGCCTACCTAAGTTCTGCCCTATCAACAGGTCAAGGCAGTTTCTTTATTAACCAATGGTATTCGCAGCATACAGAGGGGAATCCCACATCAGTTAGTTGATTGCTTGGATTGAATTTCATAGCCTGGAAGCACCCTCTTTTTTGTTCCAGTTTTAAATGTCTAGTTCAAAGGAAACCCCATTCCCCAAATTCCAAAAGACAGATAGGACAAATGACTATCTGTCGTGCCTATTAGCATAGCAGCATATGTCTTCCAGGCTCATCCATTTCACAAGTACTTGTTGCATATGTGAAAATCCATGCAGCATCATAGCGCTTTTAACCTCCTCTCCTACTGTAAACTTCCCCAGCTCATGAGCTCCCACCTGCTAGCTACTCATTTTCCTTATAACCGTGCTATTTTGGCTATGCTCTCTCAGTGCCCTGTTCCCTCAGTGTGTGTGAGTGAGTGTGTGTGTGTGTGTGTATCTGTCTGTCTCCTCTTCCTTCTCTACTCTCCCATGATCTCCCTCTCTCTATCTTCCCCACACACTCTCTGTACTTATTTCTCTAATGGCCACATTTAGACTTCTGGCCATGTTCAATCAATTTTCTCTCTCTGCTCTGGACTCTTTCAGATGCCTCTAGCTGTTTTCTCATATTTACAATAAAAACTTCCCCCTTAACTATACTATGGAGCAGCCATGTCATCAGTTTATACAATTATTTGTGGCTGAATTATTAGTAAGGTTTCAGTTTTCATTCAACAGTAATATACAGCAAGTCAACACCAAACATCAAACTAAATGGAGAGAAACTCCCAGCGATCCCACTGAAATCAGGAACAAGACGAGGTTGTCCACTCTTTTCATAGCTATTCAATATCGTTCTTGAGGTCCTAGCTAGAATAATAAGACACCAAAAGGAGATCAAGGGGATACAATTCGGAAAAGAAGTCAAACTCTTACTGTTTGCTGATGATACGATAGTTTACATAAGCAACCCCAAAAATTCTACCAAGGAACTTTTACAATTCATAAACAGTTTCAGTAATGTAGCAGGATTCAAGACTAACTCAAAAAAATCAGTATCCCTCCTTTACACTGATGATAAATGGTCTGAGAAAGAAATCAGAGAAACATCAACTTTTACAATACCAACAAATAACATAAAATATCTCAGAGTAACTCTAACCAAGCAATGTTGTGGAAGACTTGTATAACAAGAACTTTAAATCTTTAAAGAAAGAAATTGAAGACACCAGAAAATATAAAGATTTTCCATGCTCTTGGATAGGTAGAATTAACATAGTAAAAATGGCAATCTTACCAAAAGCAATCTACAGATTCAATGCAATGTCCATCAAAATTCCAGCAAAATTCTTCACAGACCTTGAAAGAATGGTACTCAACTTCATATGGAAAAGCAAAATATCCAGGATAGCCAAAACAATTATGTACAATAAAAGAACTTCTAGAGGCATCACAATTCCTGACTTAAAACTCTACTACAGAGCTACAGTACTGAAAACAGTCTGGTATTGTCATAAAAACAGACAGGAAGACCAATGGAACCAAACTGAAGACCTGGATATTAATCCACACACCTACAAACACCTGATTTTTGACAAAGAAGCAAAAATATAAAATGGAAAAAAGAAAGCATATTTAACAAATGATGCTGGCATAACTAGATATCAACGGGTAGAAGAATGAAAATAGAACCTTATCTATCACCATGCACAAAACTCAAGTCCAAACAGATCAAAGACTTCAGCATAAAGCCAGCTACATTGAACCTCATAGAAGGAAAGTAGGAAGTACACTTGAATGCAGTGGCACAGGGAACCACTTCCTAAATATAACCCCAGCAGCATAGACACTGAGAGAAACCATTAATAAATGGGACCTCCTGAAACTGAAAAGCAGAGGACATGGTCAACAAGCCAATATTGGCAGCCCACAGAATGGGAAAAGATCTTCACAAACCCCACATCAGACAGAGGTCTGATCTTCAAAGTATATAAAGAATTCAAGAAATTGGTCATCAAAAGAACAAATAATCCAATAAAAAATGGAGTACGGACCTAAACAGAGAATTCCCATCAGAGGAATCTAAAAAGGCTGAAAGACAATTTAGGAAATGCTCAATATTCTCAGCCATCAGAGAAATGCAAATTAAAACAACTCTGGATTCCATCTTACACCTGTAAGAATGGTCAAGATCAAAAACACTGATGACAGCTTATGCTGGAGAGGTTGTGGGGAAAAGGGAACACTCCTGCACTGCTGGTGGGAGTGCAAGCTTGTACAGCCCCTTTGGATGACAGTGTGGTGATCTCTCAGAAAATTAGGAAACAACCTTCCTCAAGACCCAGAAATACCACTTTTGGATATATACCCAAAGGATATTCAATTGTACCACAAGTGCATGTGCTCAACTATGTTCATAACAGCATTGTTTGTCATATCCAGAACCTGGAAACAGCCTAAATGTCCCTCAACTGAAAATGGATAAGGAAAATGTAATATATTTACACAATGAACTACTGCACAGCAGAAAAAAATAATAACATCTTGAAATTTGCAGGCAAATGGATGTATCTAGAAAACATCATATTGAGTGAGGTAACCCAGACCCAGAAAGACAATTATCATATGTACTCACTCATAATTGGTTTTTAAACATAAAGCAAAGAAAACCAGTTTACAAATCACAATCCCAGAGAACATAGGCAACAATGAGGACTCTAAGAGAGACATACATGGATCTAATCTACATGGGAGGTAGAAAAAGATAAAATCTCCAGAGTAAATTGGGAGCATGGGAACCATGGGAAAGGGTTGAAGGGGAGGGGAGAGGCCAGGTGGGAAGCAGAGAAAAATCAAGGAAAAAAAAAAAGAAATACATATAGATGCAGAGACACACATTTGCATACAGAGAAATTCTATAAAAACACAACACTGGAAACTATAATATATACTCAAAAACCCTAAAAAAGTAATAAAAATAATGCCAGAAAAAGCATTATGAGACAAGGAACCTCTAATTTACCATTGAGTTAGTTTTATGCTAACCTTTTACTGCTGGGCATGGTGTCTATCCTTAAGGGTGGATTGTGTATATCCAGCGAGACAATGGAAGAAAACTAATATTTCCTTTGCAAGTGATCATTGGAGATAGCTTCTAAGTTATGGATGGAGATTGTGTTCATTTTCTCTCTCACTGGAGCCCATGTGGCTTAGACCCATGTAGCAACTGTGCATGCTGCCATAGTATCTGTGCATTCATGTGTGTCAGCCCTGATGTGTTTAGGTGTCTTAGTCAGGGTCTTTATTGCTGTGACAAAACATCGTGACCAAAGCAGCTTGGGAAGGAAAGGGTTTATTTGGTTAACACTTCACAGCACTGTTCATCATCAAAGAAGTCGGGACAAGAACTCAAACAGTGCAGGAATCCGAAGGCAGGAGCTGATGCAGAGGCTGTGGAGGGTTGCTTGCTGGCTTGCTTCCCATGGTTTTCTGAGCTTACTTTCTTATAGAACACAGGAACATAAGCCCAGGGATGGCTTCACCCACCATGGGCTAGACTCTTTCCCATCAATCATTAATTAAGAAAATACCCTACAGGCTTGCCTATAGTTTGATCTTATGGAGGCATTTTCTCAATTGATGATCTCTCCTCTCATCATGATGTCTCTAGCTGTGTCAAGATAACATAAGACTAGTCAGGACAGAAGGCCTTGTTTCCTTGGTGTCTTCTGTAACCTGAAGGCGTGCTTTGTTGGGGTTACTGTCCTGCCTAGTTCCCACAACTGTTTAGCCCCAAAGAAAATCACACAGTGGTCTCCATAAGATTATAAACCGATTAGCCTATTAGCTCAGGCTTTTTATTAGCTCTTGTAGCTTATATTAACCCATTATCCTTATCTACGTTAGCCACATGGCTCGGTACCTTTTTCAGTGGGGCAGATCACTTCCTGCTTCTTCGGTGGTCTGGGCAGGACTGGCAGGAATGGGCTTCCTTCTTCCCAGAATTCTCCTGTTCTCATTGCACCACCTCTACTTCCTGTCTGGTTTTCCTGCCTATACTTTTTGTCAGGCTACCGACCAATCAGTGTTTATTTAAAACATAATTGACAGATATAGAATTGTTCTCCCACACCAATCCTCCATCTCCTCTGGCTCTTATAATTTTTCGGGTCCTCTTCTTCAGGGTTTCTTGAGCACTGAGGGGATGGATTTGATGGAGACATTCCATTTAGGACTGAGTGTTCCAAGGTCTCTTATTCTCTGCACATTGTCCCACTGTGGGTCTCTGTATTTGTTCTTATCTGCTGCAGGAGGAAGCTCCTCTGATGGTGGCTGAGCAAGACACTGATCTATGAGTACAACCTGCTTGGTTCAGATCTTAAGGAAAGTGAGTGGGTGCTGTAGACTTTCCATTAGAGAGCCAGGGGAAGATGGAGACCAGGACGATGGTACGGTCAGAGTAGTGTTTTAGACGCTAAGTAGAGAATGGTTCAGAAGGAGGCTGAGTGTTCAGGTGAAAGACATAGTGAGCCAAATCAGAATCAAGGAGTACAGCTTGAGGAAATGGGAACAAACTTGGTGACATCTGTGGAGGTAAATATACTTTGCCTGGTTGTAGAATGAAGAAACAAACATCACTATCCATTTAAAGTCCCTGGCATGTTTGACTAGAAAGTCTGAAAAAGACTCCATCCAAACATTTTCCTGAATAAAAATATTTATTAAGTACTTATTTTTAAGTATTTATTTTTATAATTGCTGTTGGGACGTTACTGAAATAGAAGTTGCCTTTTCTGACCCCATGTAAATAGAACTTGAAATAAAAATGAGATTCCCAGCACAGGGTCTTTATTTATGGGCAGAGCTTTCTAACTGACACAGCTGTTTATCTTCCTGCCTAGGGGCAGAGGCTGGGAAAAGCTCAATGTCAGGGCCGCAGAAAACAGTGTGCTCATTTCCCCCCCTGCTTTGGGATCATTTATGCTGTGATAGGAGTTCTGCACCATGCTGGCAGTATCTTGGCATTAATGATGGCTTCCCACGCGGAGTCTGGGAATTAGTTCTGGGGTCTGAGCCAGTGAAAAACCTCAGCACTGCATGAAGCAGAGGCGCAGACTTGTAGTCCCAGGGCTCAGGAAGCTGAGGCAGCAGGACCATGAGGCTAGGGCCAACGAGGACTACATAATGAGACTTTGCTAAAAAGAACAAGCAAGTCCAAAGCAAAAACAACATGGGGGGGGGGGGAGAGAAACTGATTAACGGCACAGCTTTTGGTGGTTGCATGCTGTATTTGAATATGAAGTATATGTGTTGGCACTTGGATTCTTTATTCACAAGTAGGGAGAATGTTGACCTAAGATTTAGGATGCCAGTAGAAGGGTTTGAACCCTTGCTACAACCTCTGACGTATTCTGCGGTGTGTGTCTTCTCATTTCATCTGCAAGATAACATTGTCAATCTGACAATCTGTAATCTTTGCCATATGAGGAGCCCATGTCCAGGCAGGTTAGTAACTTCCCCCATGTAGAGAGATGGGTTGTCTGCCTGTGTGCCTAACTGGTTATGACCCTGAATCCTAAAGACGGGAATGCTAGTGCTTAAAGGTTTGTCTCTACCATCCTTTCAGGCTCAGTTAATCCTACTGATTATGGGGATGGCCATTGTTGCATCAGGCAGGTGTCTGCCTAGAATCTCTTTGTACATGCTGTTCACTCTGTTCATGTTCTCTTCTGTATTTTGTCTGTCTGGCCTTTTCCCCTCGTGCTGCTAAGTCAAAGTATACATTTCCCATGTCAGGTTCCATCACCACCCTCTACCTTCCCATTTCATTTCTTTCCAAAAGCCAAGTATATTCCAGGGGTTGGAGAGATGGCTCAGCAGTTCCGAGCACCAGCTGCTCTTCCAAAGGACCTGGGTTTAGTTCCCAGCACCCACACAGTGGCTCACAACTGTCTCTAATTCTAATTCTAGGGAATCAGCGCCTTCTTCAGGACTCTACCTGCACCAGGCACACACACACAGTCCACGGACATACCTGCGAGCGAAACACACATGCACATACAATGTTTTTCAAAAATTATTAAAATTTTAAAAATCATGTGCCACAGAATATGTGTGGAGGTCAGAGGACAACTTGTGGGAATTGATTCTATCTTTTCCCCATGTGGGTCCTGGGGATCAAATAGGTTGCCAGGTTTGGCTGGCAAGCACCTTTGCCCACTGAGCCATCTTGTTGGCTCATCACCGATTTTCTTCATAGTACTATTTCTATGAAATTTCTTTTGTTATTTTTAATCTTCCTCCACTAGAGCATAAAGCCTTGTCTCCATCCCATGGCTATTTCAGTTATTGATCAGTGCTTGGTATACAGTAGTTGATCAGCAATTGATTGTGGAATGAAATCAGGTCCTCCTTCGTTGTCAAATCTAAGGCAGCTACTTTTCCACAGGTCACAGTTGGCTATCAGCAGCTTTCATTTTCGTCTTTATTCTCCATTTGGGAAAGGGATCTGTGGGTTTGATTTGATCTACACTTTGGACTTAGCCCTCCTTTATTTGCCAGTGGGAAGACGGGGCAGCCATTGGGCTGTAGAGGGAGATTTGTAGGCTTGATGAGGTTTTAAGCTCACCTTGTTTGTCCACAGAGCGGTACAGGAAGGTGCTGCAGTTGGTTGCCCAGGTCACAGTGCTGGGAAATCAAGATAATTGTTAAATAAGGCAGGCCGAACACTAGCTTGGGAGGCAGGGGAGTGGCCAGAGTGGGGAATAACTCTAAAGAGAAAAATCGTGTGCTTTTATTTCTAGAGACTCACCTGTCAGGCCTTTAGTTCCTGCTGCTGATTCAAATTTTTGCACTCTATGTTGTCTCCTAAAGGCTGCTGAATGACAGATTTTAATAGAAATTATGAAAAGTCTTTGATCTGTTTAGTATCCCCAAGCCAAGGTCATTTACATATTGTGTGTCTTCCTAGCTCAATGGTCCTCAACCTGTGGGTTGCAAATTCTTTGGGGGGTTGAAGGACCCTTCCTGCAGACCAGATATTTACATCGGGAAATATTCATAACAGCAGCAAAACTACAGCTATGAAGTGGCAACTAAATAATTTCGTGGTTGGGGATCACCACCACACAAGGAACTTGTTAAAGGGTCACTACATTAGGAAGGTTGAGAAGCATGGTACTAGCTGGTGTGAATCGCAAAGTCTATATAAGATTTCCTGCCCCCAATACCTCCCTTAAGTCCTAGGCTACTGCCTGGAATCCATTGTATGGACTGTAGGAATAAAGTAGAAATGGTAGGAATTGAGCCTTAACACTTAACTGTCTTATTCGAAAGCCTTAATCAGTCCCCCAAGTTTGAATTCTATCTATTAAATTCATTGTGTTGTGGACCAGCCACGTGTCAGGAACTATTACAGATCCCAGTGCTGAAGACCCAAGAGTGAGGAGGACACAGTCCCTGCGGACACATTTTCGTGTAAGGCAGCTTTATCCACCCATTCACAAAAATAAAGATTGTTTAAACGTGAGAAAGTGTCACAAACAAACTAGAAGAGGATAATAGAAGAGTGTCAATATGTTAAGGACAAAGAAGGACATCCCTCTGTGGATTCAGTACTCGGCATGACCTGTGCGCCCACCCCAGGCTGATGGCTCCGAGGGCCGTGAGCAGAAACGGGCTCGGGTGTCAGTGGAGAGTTAATGAGGAGAAAAGGAGACAAATGCGGCTGCTGAGAAAGCAGGACCCAGGTCTGGTGGGGGTCGAGAGCCATGGCGAGGCATCTGAATTTTATTCTAATACCGAAAAGGGACACTGCGGGCTTTGTTCAGTGAAATGACAGGGTGTAATTTATGTTTTTTCAAAGATCACTCTGTAGAGAGTGGCAAGGACAGGGGCAGGTGTGGAGAGTGTGTAGGAGGCATTTGAGGATGGAGGGGAAGGTGGCGTGAAAAGCAGGCAGAAGCATCTGCGGTCGGGAGTCAGGATCAGAACCAGTCATCTTCTGGAGGAGAGAATGTGGAGGCCGAGGCAAAGAACGTGTCCAGGGCGAATCTCAAGCATTTGTACCAAGTCACCAGATATATCATGGTGCTAGGAAGTGAGATGGGGAGGACTGGAAGGAAGGCAGTGTTTGGGGGGTCGTGAGTTACATTTTGGATGTGTTTATTTGAGAAACCTGTTAGATGTTCAAGTCTGACACACTGAACAGGCAGAGAGATTTATGCTGGTGACTCCTGAGTGTGAGGCACCCACATGAAGCTGGTGTGTGAGTTAGCAGGAATGGGTGTGGACACAAAGGAGAAATGAACTGAGGACAGATTAGCTCTATTGTTTCGTCATGGAAGCAAAAGAAGAATCCACCATGGATATAAAAAGGGGTGCCATGGCAGAACGACAGGAGAAAGGCGTTCTCTAAGCTTCAGAGGAGTTGTTCAAACAAAGAGGGGTGTTCGTCTGTGCCACAGGCTCCAGCGAGGCTAAGAAGAGAGAGGGACAGAAATAATCACAGAAAGTGGCAGAGACAACACAAGAGGTGTATTAGAGGAGCTGCAGGCAGGCATGGAGCCCCTAGGAGAACTGGGGGACACAGCACCAGGCCTCACCTTTCTATCTGTCAGCAGAACAAGTTGATATGTCTCTTGATTGACAACCCACTGTTTCTGTCAATTCTTCAAAGAGAAGACTTTGCCCGTTACCCCTTTCTTCATCAGTGATGAGCCGTAAATGTGGTTAGCATAGGTTTCTTTTGTTGGCTGGTTTAATAGGACTAATTTTCCACTTGGACATAGTTAAGTATGTGCTATTCCTACATTAAAAGCAGCAACAGAACAAATCAAAACCCAAAATATGTCCTCAAAGGTTTTGTTAACATAACCATTTTTTTAAAGTTTCCGTGAAACATTTTGTGCTGTTGTGGACTTAAATGTCTTTGAAGATGGACACACTGGATTTGGGTCCTGGCCTCCTCACTGCCTGGATGTGTAACTTTGACCATTTTATGAAACTCACTGATGCTTCCACTAACTCTTCAATAAAATGACTCTCACTGTAAGACTCTTCTTGTGCTTTGAGGATTAAATGATATAGTTTGTCTAATAGTCAGACCAATAATGTGCGCATAGACTAAAGGATGCTAACTCTGGCTACAACTACGTAGTTCGCAATAATTTTAAAGATCCTATTAGCTGACGCTGGTGACATGTAAAGTGCTTGCCATTGAAGCCAGAAAACCCAGAGTTCAATCCCTAGAACCCATATAAAGGTGGAAGGAGAGAACTGAGTCTACCGCAATGTCCTCTGAATTCCACACACAGCCGGTGGCAAAAATACCCCTCCCTAAGCATCATAAAAACACAACTGAAGCTTAGAAGTGTGCTTAGTCTGGGGAATCTCCTGGCCAAGGACAGTTCTGAGATCCTTCGCACTCTGTGTTGGGTCAGCAGAGCCAAAGGAGTTTCCTTTCTGCAGGTTCCTCCAGAGAGAGTCGGCCCAGGACAAAACAGTATCATGTGTTGTTCCTTTCTTTCTTCACTGGATGGTTGGTTACTACCTTCTCCCTAAGTATCTCTTATCCTACAGTCTTAGAAGCAGCCCCGGCCCCTTTACTGGGAGGCTCTGCATCCAGCTTGTAGATGCTGGTGTCTGGCTGAGGAACGCATGGGTCTGGGTGGTTCTGTTATCTGTAGAATGTTGCCATTGGCGCTACAGATTCGGGTTCTGAAGGCTAACCAGTTCCCCTGCTAGTAAAAGCTCAGGTCTCTAGCTTTCCCATCCTTTGTCTATGCTTACATTACAATGAGAAGTGGATTTAGTTGGTGTTTAGAAATTAGGATTAATTTTTTAAAACTTTTTATTGATTCTTTGTGGATTTCACATCTTGCATCCTGATCCCACTCACCTCCCTGCCCCCTTGCTTCTTCCCTCTGCCTTTGCACCCTCCCTGCAAAGCAAAACTTAAAAGTTATAAAATAAAAAAAAAAAACCAAAAAATATTCTCGAGGAACTGGTAGTGTGGGGCAGTGAGTCCACAGTATACCCTTTAGTACACACATCCTTACTTGTAAATGTGCATTGCAACAAGCCATTGGGCATGAGAAGAGAAGAACTGGCCCTGCCCCCTCAGCAAGTGCAGCAAAACAGTAGAATTGGCCTTGGTGGGGTGACTCCTTACAGGCCCAAGTGTGTAAAGTGGAGAACTGTCTGTGCTCCTTGCTGTCTGCTGCACTGGGTGAGCTGGCCAGGGCAGTACTGGAGAGTTTACCCGGGTGGTGGAGGCGAGGGAAAGCTGGCATGCTGACCAACCCAACTGCCACCCAGACCCAGTACCAGGACTACAAGGTAGCACACCCCAACACCCACCTCATCTGGGAATTGCTAGCGTGTGTGATGAGTCCCAGACCAGACCTGCAGATCCAAAGGTACAGGATCTCCATGGCACAGGGCAACACTAAGTTGTCCAGGAGGAGTCCCAGTGAGGACCCAGCACTGACGGTATGGCAGAAGTGAGGATTATTAATCGAAGTGCCATCATTCTTCCCCCACGACTGCTAAATTTCCCACATTAAGTTGCCTGCTATCCTTGACAATTTTCCCTTTTAATTAAAAAGGAGCCTCATAGGCAAAATCTTGAGAACATAAAGCTGTTATGTGATCCACTCAACCATTTGTATGCATGTGTGACCTATTTAGCTTTTAAAATCCCATTTAATGCCAAAAACTACATTAGAAAATTCAAACAGAAGCTCACAGGGAGCCCCATAATGAGACTGGTTTGATTATGGGAGTGATTAGGCCATTTCCTCTCTCTCTAGTAATTTCATTTAGAACAGTAGTCACTCGAAGAACAAGTAGATGTTTTTATTGCTTTTCTAGTTTGCCGGGAAACTGGCAAGCGGCCAACCATCTGTAAAACTGCAATTATTACTGTTACTTAAAATTTATTGAACCTCTTCAGGTACCATGGGAGTAGTTTCTGCCTGCAGAGACATGATCCAGGGAGGCAAGAAGAGACACCCCACCCCTTTCACAAACTAGGTATTATCACCTCATGCTACAGTCTCAAGCTTGAAGTCCTAGATTTAGTATTTGTGTGTGCTGTTTGGAAAATGTTAAGTGAAGAGTAGTTCGAGTCTACTGTCTATTCTTTTTCTTTTTGCCTCTGGGAATTGACCTTTTTCCCACATGGAGCATGCGTTCATTTACACACATACTCATTCATTATTCCACACTTCCCGAAGTGTATGGGTGTGTCAGTCTCTGCTATAATTTGCTTCTGAATAACGCCAGCAAAGCATCCTCCTTTAGGCTCACACTGGAGCAGCCGAACAGCAGTGATGATGTTGCTGATGTTGCCCTTGAGATGCCACTCCTGACTACAGATACCTGAATAGTCAAATGGGAGCCCAGACTAGAGGTGCTCTCCAGGATCCCACTATAGAAAACAGGGTTTGCTTTCAGAATCAGTAGTAAGGGCTATCTATAATGGCAGTAAAATCTTTTACCATTGTTTTGGATCCCTATTCACAGGAATGAAATGGTCGTTGATCTCTTGAACTTCCAGCAGCCGTGCTTACTCACAGGAGACCTACACAAGAGTGGGAGCGCTAAAGAGAACTCAGGAAACTCAGGAACAGCTTACCCCGGTGAGCAGGTGGGCAGCTTTGTCCTCCTTTTCTGACTCATTGCTATCTAGTGGCAGGAAGACATGGCTATATGCTGTGCTGCCAGCTTGCAGAGGTAGGGATGAACCAGCTTGTCTTTAAGACAGTGTGACTATATTCCCAGACTGATTGGCACAGATCAGATCTACCCCTGTTATTTATGTATAGCAATTAATGTCTGCCTTCGTATTAGTGGATTATATAATGAATCACGTGCTCAGCCTACTTAATACATTTTTGTAGATCATACATCTCTAGGCAAGACTCTCAACTTGCACCATCAGCTTGAGGTACTGAGTTCAGGATGGTTGCTTTTCAGTATGTAAAATAGTATTTATCTTTCCTGTCATGAAATGATCCTTTAGTTTGTGGGACTGCCCCAGCTCTATTGCTAATACTCAATGAACAAGCTCATTTTCTTGCTTTATAGACTTTTTTCTTGCCCACACCAGCCTTTTCTCCATCAAGGTGCATGGTGCTAATATTGATTGTAGCCTGTTCCATGAGACTGGTTCCCTCTGATCATAATTGGCCTTGATCATCATTGTGTTGTCATGTTTGGAGGGGACTTGTCTGAAGAGTGAAACTCCATGTCGGTCTTCTTGAGTCTCAGTGCAGGCCACCTGGAAATGGCAAGGCTTTCCAGCTGCAATAGATTTTTTAAAAAAAAAAATCCTTCCTAGATGAACCCTAGAAAACCCTTTGGTTGTAGAAACGAGAAAAAGGGAAGGATATCACAAACAAAAAGAAGGAAGAAGTATGATTGGTATGCACAATTAAGAAGGTATGATATAAATATAAAACACTATTTGAAAGGGAAAGAATCCTGTTGTTTCCTACCTCAACCCCAAGCCTAAAGATCTTTGAATGTTAATATTTGATTTCCTAGAAGCAGGAACTTGAGTGGACAGGTTGATTCTTTGCAATTCCAGTGATGAGAAATTTATCAGAGAAAAAAGGTAACATTTTGTAATAGAATTGCTTATGTTTATGCTTCGCATTTATGGTTTTGAAGGTAGATTCGAGTCAAATAAGATGGATAAATGGCCTCTATGTGCCAGGTGTTTTGCTGGGCACTGAGCAGATTAGCTGGATCTGTGTTAGACTTTTATATCACATTTCATAGCTCATTTTCTTGTGAGGCATAAAGACAATCTAATCAATGACAGCTGGCCTGTGAATTTTAGTGTTACTTTGTTTGTTTATTTTGTTTTCCTTCTCTTGAATGTCTATGAAATTCTAATGCTGCCTTGTCTTGCTATTGCAGGAGCACCTGAGTAGATAGGAGATTAGGTTCTTTCTCTTATGAAAATGACAACTGATTGGGCATAGAACATAACACACACATTAATTGTCAATGGTGGTTTGGATCCAATCTTTTGAAACTGCTGGACATTTGGACACAGGACTGGGCTGAAGTTCAACTTTATTTCATTGTTGATCAAGGAGCTTCCTAAATAAAATGAAATAGTTTTCAAAGAAAGCTCTACAAGGAAAGGTATTTTTGAAGCAAATTATTTATTGTGCTAACTACCTGTTGCTAGTCTTCACTTTGTAAGGTGTTTTACAAAGCACTTGGTGTAGGGTTGTCCCTCTTTGCTGAAAAATCAGTCTATAAATACTTTGAGTCTACAGCCATCCTGGTTTATCTATTTTTGAAGGTCTGGCTGTGAACGTAAGTGCCAAGGGTGTACAAACAGGGCAAATGCATAGACTCTCTGCTCTGGACACTCAATGACTGGAAGGCTGAAAAGTTAGCTGGGGAGAAGTGGGTGTTGGTTCTCTTTATGTTCTGAGCAGGAATCGTGGCACTCTTTGCTTCATGACTGTCCTGGTCTGGAAGAATACTCATGGTCAGGTCTGCTGCTGTGCCCAGGGCAGTGCCCAGAATTTTCCTCTTTATAAGAAACCATTTCTCAGGGGTAGCTTTCCATTATCCTGAATGAGTTTCCCAGGTGGACTTGGAAATTGTATCTCAACAACCTTTTTTTTTTTTTTTTTTAGCATCCTAAGGCAAATTACAAATGCATTTAATTCAACTTCTCGAAACTACGGTTCAGAGACTATGGCATACCTAATTTGGAGCTATTTTCTCTCTGGTTTTTATTTTGACGTGTGCTGGGTTCTCTGCTGTTGTTGCTATTTCGAACGTCTCAAGGGAGCTGCTGTCATGGTTGTCATAGTGCAGACAAACACACAAGAGAGCCAGAAGCATGGTGCTTTCAGAAAGCATTTATTTTTATTTGAAAACATTGTACAGGTGTTACACTGCCACAGCCAGTCCATGGGGGAGCATGCAAATAGAAAATGTGGATTGCTTGTTCAGCTTCCCAGTGTAAAGTTCTTTTTTCTTTTTGTTTATATTTTGGTTCATATTTTCCCTTGTAGTGTCAGGATTAGTGTGCTTCGTGATGTGGTGTGAAGATAAGACTCCTACCCATGGGGTAAACTCTGTACTGATAACTAGCTGGGGAGTACTAAATAGTTACAAATCAAAAAGAAATCCCAAACAAACAATACTACAAGCTCGTCCAAAGGTTAATAGCACAAGTTAGCAATACCTAAACTAAACATTGAAACGTTTTGATGGGACACAGTGGTGCAAAGTTATCCATTGCTTGGTCTACCTGGATATGTATTTGAAGCTGTGGGGAGATCCGACCAAGGCAAGCTCTGCCCCCAGTCAAGTTTCCAGTGAGGAAGTGAAAGCCACCGCTCATCTCGGGCAAGGTTGAAGAGAGCTGTGGTTTGTCCCTCGTCAACAATCATACAAAGGACTGTTCTCATTCATCGAAGAGAGAAGAGTGGTGGATTAGGACGATGAATTTCTTCCTGGTTGTCTACTGAGGTTACAGAATCCCAGAAACTAAAACGGCTACAGTTAATGTTACCCTATTCCCACTTCCCACCCCACTCTCAAACCACCAATGTTTTCATACTGAAAACATGGTTCTTTGAAACCTTTTGTCTTTTTTCCCTTAAGAATCAGTTCGGATCTTGGACAGCCAATGTTACCAGCTTTATAAATGGATTTAAACCACCATGGGTGTAGTAACCCAGTGGCGTGAATGTCTGATCACAAGGACATCCAATGACAAAAAGTACACAGTGAATTCATCTTGATAGTCACACTTGATTTCTGTACACTGGAGTCAATTAAAACATCCTAAAAATGGTCCAAACGGCAACCTTCAGCCATCAATTAATTGCAAACCTTTTCAAACTTTAAAAATGTTCCTAGCCCGCTGAATGGACTTGGAAACAATTTCAGCCACTTGTTTCTCATAAGAGTTTACTGAGTGTCTACAAATTAGAGCCATAAAAATGAATCAAAAAGACAAAGACATTTGGCTTAAAATAAATACTAAAAATGCAACAAATCAAGTAAATTATGCAAAACAAAGGAATGTAAACACAAAAATAAAAGCACAGTCTTTAAAGGTCTTCAGATCTGAATGGACAAAATATTCAGAGAAAGGTATTTAATTGGTTTAAACGGTAGCAGAGAGAAGATGCTGGCAAAGTTGTAGGATGTGATGTGTAACTTTAGCCCAAGCCTTTCTCCCGATGCCTACCCCATCCCAGTAAAAAAAAAATTGTTTCCATGGGGAAATCTAACATGAAATGTACATATCAGAAAACAACTTTTCTTCCTTTCTCCAAGGTCAGGACTAAACAATACTTTAGGAGAAAAGTTATATGGTTCAATGAAAAACATTTTTTTAAACTGAGTTACAGTTTTCAAGTGCATTGATTACTTTGGATATGTGTTGTTCTTATGAGATTTGTCAAAGGGGACCATGATGACTCTTCACAGAAGTCGGGCAAAACAGCTTGGGAGCTTCTGCCTGTGATGTTCAGGCCTTGTTCAGGCCTTACTTTGTAATCTATTCTTACTTTATGAGACCCCCCCACTAGGTTTTTATTATTTTTTTGCTTGATTGATTAAAATATATTGACTTGAATTGTCTCAAATTTCATGAACATTTATAAAAGCCCATAACTCCATCAAGGATCCTCCTGAATTGGAGTCAGCCAGGCTACAGAGCGAGCGCTTCCACACTGACACATGGAATCTATTCTGAATTATAGAGGTTGATGGTGGTTCTCAATTTCCTGTGGTGGGGTCAGGAGAGATATTCTTGAGACAACAGAGCTGATTAGACTAGCGATGTATCAAGCTTTATTGGGATGCTGTTGCATCATCTGTGTATGACTGCTTATCCATATACTCTTCTATTAGAGGGGTATCAAATGTGACCAAAATGCCAGACTTTTCAACGGTAACATCTTTACCACTAGTAAGGGACCAGAACATGAACTATAAACAAAGATTGTTCCTTGCTCTAAGAGGTGGCATAAACAGTGATGCTCCACAATAAAAATAATGTCTGTCCATATTGACATACTCCCAGAAAGGTACTATGTAACTAAGAGGACAGAGGCCATGGCTTTTCCAGTACTTTGGTTAATTTCCATGACATCATTAAGAAAAAAATTAAAACAGAAACCAATGTTTGAAGAGAGAGATACACGGAAGGCCAGAAGAAATTTTAAAACATCCACCCCCTAAACATTAGTGGTTTTATTTAGAGGGTTTCCTGTAAGCCACAAAAATGGGAGAATTTTTATCCTGTAGTCACAGGGCTTGATCAAATGAATCTCCCGGCTGAAAAGAGAGCCAATGGCCTGGAGTAAGCAGAAAATGAAATATAAAAAGGCTAAAATGTTTGCTTCATATCTATTCCTAGAATAGAGAATTACATGGTCAGTTTCCCCTCCCCACAAGGGTCACAGCACAAAATCCTTATTGAGCAGGCAATCCAACAGGTGATAGAGGAAACCATTAGCCAAAAGGTCACCAGGATGAGGGAACTTCTGAGGGGGTAGAGATTCTGTGGCATGCATCACTCACATAGTCTGTGCAAAAACAAAACAAAAGGCATGATTCTTAAAAAGTGGCTTGCCATAGAAAAGAGGGATGTAGGCTGATTACGTGAGGGTCTGGCAAGAATTCCCATCAGGAATACAAAACCTCCTTCTGAAAGTCGGTGTAATAACAGTAACAACAATAATAAAAATCATAGTAACAATAATACTTGCTCTTGATTCAAAAAATTTCACAGTAATTAATGCAGGGGTGGGGGCTGGGTCAGGATACACACTATCAAAGCCTCTTTCTGAGCCAGGTGGATTGAAGACTGTGTCCCCAGTGGTCATCCGCTGGTTTCCTTTTACAAAAGGAAGATTAGCTACCTTGCAGTCCACCTGTGAAACTGCACCTACTAAATACCTTTCTCTATGTACAATACAGAGATGATGAGCGAACACGTGGCCTCTGACTTGTCCTCAGTGGGCAGGGCAGGCCTCACCCTAGGCCACACGTACATGGGGCTCTTCTTCTGTCTCCTGGCCCAGGCTGGTATAGGTGACTGAAGGCTCCACCTGAGCCGTGCTGGGTAAGTCCACAACAGGTCCCGAAGGGTTACGGAACTGCTTGTACACTCGGGGGTCCTGGGCTATGTACGTGGAGGTGGAGGAGTAGAGCACCAGCCCGATGAGGATGGTG
Source organism: Neodon shergylaensis (assembly GCA_025134845.1). Lineage (NCBI taxonomy): Eukaryota > Metazoa > Chordata > Mammalia > Rodentia > Cricetidae > Neodon > Neodon shergylaensis. Next base: position 8,066,916 of record JABTXL010000342.1, read on the forward strand.
AAGAAGGACAGGAGGTAAAGTCCTGAAAACTAAAGCAGAACAGAAAGGTGACTGAGTAGCGAAACTTAGCCACTGACGGGTTAATGATGTCTGGGCTGGGAGAAGCAACCTCCTGCAGGAACCCGCAACTTGATGAGGTAGCTGGTCCTTTTGATGGAAAGCGAATGCCCTCCTAAACTGACTTTGTCTTATTGATTCCCTTTGTCTCTTCTTAGGTGCTGTGGCTAATGAGAGGAGCATTTAGCTAATTGTCCCTGAAATGCCCATCTGAGAACCTGAATTGCTTGGGAAGGGTAGTTAAGCACAAATTAGGATATATCAAATTCAAAGCAAAAATTCTTCAATATCTCTCTGTAAAGGCTTGGTTGTCTGTGGCCTCATTAAACCCAGAAGAGATATAGATATTTCATTTCAGGGCATAATGAAGCTACAAGCTGTGGCAGGGCACTCCGTTTCACCGTCATCCAATGCAGACTTGATTTCACTCCCCTGTACGACCTGTTATTGACTTCAGTAACTATCACTGCAAAATTAGATTATCCTTGAACAGGGAGAAACAGTAAAACATGGCATTCCTGCCCTACTCATCAAAAAGCAAACCAAATAGGTCTGTATGGACTGGACTGTGTTCTTCTTTCTCAACGATTTTCTTGATACTTTAGAGGGTTTTTCATTTTCATTTTGTTTGTTTTGTTGCTTTGGTATGTGTGTGTGCGAGTGTGTGTGTATGTGCGCGTGTGTGTGCATGCGTGAATGTGTGCATGTGACTGTGTGTGTCTGTGTGTGTCAGTGTCTGTGTGTGTGTGTGTGTTGGAAGAGTGGTTAGTAAAGGTTTAAATGTCAAGAATACTTTTGAGAAATTATGACCTTGGATCTTCTTGAGGAGCTTCCCTGGGAAGTTTATCAGAGGAGAATAAGGTCAAAGGGCGAGTGTTGCCAGGTTTCTTGTTTCGCTCTGTTACCCCCTTTCACTTTTATTCTTTATTCAATCACTCACTCACCCCTTCATGATTTCTTACAATGGTTCCTGTACCTGAAACATGTAGTTGTGTACTAGGGAAATAGAAATGGAAAAAAAAAACCCAAAAACGCCTGGCTCTTTCCCAGCAAGAATGTACTAGTCCCTGAAGAAACAGAAGTATAGAGAACACAAAGCAACACAATACAACTAGGAGACTCCAGACCTCACTTCAGTCGGTTGCCATCAATCCTGTCTTGGCCACTGTGGTGGTTTGAATGAGAATGGCCACCATAGGCTCTTATATTTGAATACCTGCTCCTGAGTTTGGGAAGGATTAGGAGGTGTGGCCTTCTTGGAGGAGGCAGGTCACTTCAATCGGGACCATTTCCAGTTAGCTCCCTCTGCTTCATGGTCGTCGTCTAAGGTGTGGGAGTTCCCAGCTACAGCTTCAGAGCCACGCCCGCCTGCCTGCCACCATGCTTTCTGCCATCATGATCATGGGCTCGCTCTTTACAGCGGTAAGTCCCAAATAAATGCTTTCTCTTTTACATTGCCTTGATCATGGTGTCTTATCACATCAATGTAAAAGTAACTAAGGCACCACATTCTCCATCTATTACAGAAGAGGTCTATTTTGGGTTTAACGTGTCTACTTCCTATGCTCATACTCTAGAAGTAGCTACTGGTTAGCAGACAAAGATGCAGTGAAGCTACATGGATGCAGAGGATAGGAAGGTGCTCTAGGGAGTCTGGGAGAAGCTACATGGTGATTAGAAGCCAGCTAAAAGGATGCTGCTTCAGCCACAGAAGAGACAATTTTGATGATGACATACAGAAAAAAAATTGCCCCTGTGGCTAAAAGTCTCCCTAGAGTGTGCTTTCTCTCCACCCTTCTCTTTCAGCAGGGCCAAGGAGGCTGAGACTAAAGGCTAGTTTCTGCTTTTCTTTCTACAGCACTCTGCACTCTCTTCCCCAATCCCCTTATTTTTTTTTCACATTCAGGCCAGATGGTAATACGTTGGAATGGGGATTTATATACTAAACGCAACTTGGAGCAGATCCACTTAATTAACTTGAAATAATTAATTAGGGTTTCCTTAATGAAAATAAATGGGCCTTGTTCTTTGAGTCACAGTTTTTTTTTTTATTTTTTTGAGTCAGGGAAAGATGAGTATCCCAGTGCTAGTCCTCATGACCTCAGAAAGCCTGCTCACCTCCTGAACCCCAGGTCCAAGAATCTCATCCTTCAGCTGGCCCTTAGAGCATCGAATGGCTTTGTTTCTAACATTACCATCATTTTGAACATTCTATGAATGACTTTTGCTACTCTGCTCATGTATCTTTGTTTCATAGCCTTAGGTGCCTACTGCCATTGCTGTACATGAAAATAGGGAGACCAGCAATGGGACTTTGTGGTTACTGGTACCTTCTAGCCCTCAAACCAGATTTAAGTCTTAGCTCTACTCCTTACTAGCTGTAAGTCTTGACAAATTTCTTGTACGTTTCAGTTTCATGCTTCCACATCAATCAATGTCTGTAACTCTAAAAATCGTATTAAACAGGTAAAACAGTTGGGATATCCACCTTGCCACAGACACGCGATTCATATTGGTGTCGTTACCACTGTTGTAGCTGTATCATTTATAAGGATCAGGTGTCTCCTGGATGTAAAATGATAAGACCGAGCCATAAATCTAAAGCAGGGCCTAGCTTCTGAATGACAGCACATAGTGTATTTCCAGTTCACTTCCATCCAATCCATACAGAACTCACTCTATTTTTTTTCAAAAGATGGATAGGATGGAACTCCATATAACAGGATCATGGAGGGAGTCGTCCAAGAGGTTTTATTAATAGATGGTAGAGTTTTCATTTCCCCCCAAGGTAACAGCCAGGCAAGCATTGGGATTAATCAGGATAAATACTGGATGTCACAAATAGTGACAGAAATGTTTACCATATTTTTTTACAAGGCAAGATGTGTCATTCCCTCCTGTCTTTTTAGCCTCATAGAAAAAGAATAAGAATTTGGATATAGGTACGTAATGGGCTAACCTATAGCTCTGGACAGCACATTTATGGAACATTTCCTTCAAGAACCTAATCAGGCAAACAAAGCTTCCCTGTGGTCTAGAGTGCCTAACTTACTGACTGCAACCTGTATATACTTTCTGCTCCACAAGCAAACAGCAAACTTCCTCGGACCATGAGAGGCTAAGAGTGTTCTACACTACGAACAGGCACATATCAGGCAGAGGCTTGTCTCCATTGAGAAAGGGCTGCCGGAGGGTACTCTGTGGTCATCTCCTTAGCCAGTGGAGGCCTTTAGATCATCCTGCATGTTGTGTGATAGGACAGGTGGCCAGTATTTTATCTGTCAAGTAGCTTAAAGAGGCCAAGGAGGGACAAGGCCTGTGTAAGCACTGGTGACCCCGAAGGCTGTTTCTGTCTTGATGGCTCTTTGTTTTTGAAAAGATCTGGAAAACTCTGGGTGTGGTGAGAATATCTCTGTATTGTTCAATGCAAGTCCTCGTGATGGAGTAGCCAGCATGGCTAGTTCTAAGCCTCTTCAGCTGGGCATTAAACTCAGATTCTAGAGAGCAACCATATGATTGTATTTAGTTAATGTTGCAATCAGAACATTGCTAAGGGCAGACCAAATTTTCACTTTAGTTTTGGCATCAGACGTGTGTAAGTTGAATTTTAATAAACCTACAAATTCGATAGCCTTCAATCTACATAAATATAAAGATTTTAAAATTCCAGAGTACATTGATAAATATACCAGGGTTTCTGGGGGAGGTTGGTAAGTTGTCAGTTTCCACCATGAAATTCTGCAAATGAGACGAGTTGGGATAATTAAAGAAAGTTTGTATTCTAAAAAAGAGGGAGGGAGAAGGGGAGCGAAGAGAGGTAGGAGGGAGAAATTGAGAATGAGAAATGGGAAGAAAAGGGTGATAAGAAAATTGTAAAGAAAGAACAAATGAAAAGATGATGATACAGAAAATAGCCCACAGCTTCCTAGGTGAAAGAGAAGATGAAACCATGGTCACAGGTAAGCCTGGTGATTATAGGCATCCCTGAGGACAAGACTCACCATCCTAACCACAGGAAAGTCATGGTTATTGCCAGTCTTTAACCAGTGGCATTTAGTTTAAATCCCAGTGACAGTGACTTTTGAGGTTTAGCAGCGCAGTACTGTAAAGAAATCTGTTCCATCACTCCCGTATCTCAAAGGGCTGTTATTGGTTACCCTCCTGAGGAGGGGACCTGCTGTTTGAAACTACTTTGGGGCTTGAAAAAAAAAGTGACAACCTCAAGTCACATAGTTAGGGTCCACCCTGCAGCCATGTCTGGAAGGTTTACAGCAGTTTGGGAGGCTGTTGTATAGGAGAGCAGCCTGATAGAGATTCCCAAAAGAAGATGAAGCGGCAGGGAACTGGGACTTTGAAGGGTACAATGACAGAGGTCTCACTCTCTAAGGGTGAACTCTTAGAGGGGACATAGCCCTACCAAGCATAGGTTACTATGGTGACTAAGAGCTGTGAACCGTGTCGTCTTGGAAACTGCCTCCCTGACACAGGTGATTTGTGGCTGAGTGGGACCTAGAACTCTAAGCCCAGATCCAGCAGACTGTTCCTCTCTTAGAGAGTTTGTTGCTGAGCAGGATTTGGAAGCACTGAGACCAGCAGGTGGAGAGTTGGTTTTCCTCAGCGCTCTTCCTTCAAGGAGGAACTCGGTGTTCTGATTTCTCATCTCTCTGATGTACTTTAACTTGGATATTTGCCAGCCCTTAGTGTCCAGCCCCCCAGGGTGTGGGTGTGGGAAGACACTGCAAGTCACAGAGCTCACTAAGATCCGCAGTAGCTCCTCAAACATCAGAAAGTGTCTAAATGAATGACTCCGACAACATAAGTTTTAGCAGCCCAGCTTTCAGTTCACATACTGCATTAATTTACAGAGTGGGAACAGACAGGGGCCACACTCTCCCTCAGACTGGCAGATTCCAGTATTTGAGGATGCAAACATAAGCACCTCAAATTAAAAGAACAGTTTTCTTTTTATAATCATTTTTAGTATTATTGAATTTAATCATTAAAAACACTATGTTTTAATGTTTTGTCCTCTTCACACTCTTACTAAATTCCATCTATGCAGTTTTTCATTTTGTATGTTGATAGTTTACAATTTCTTGATCCTTTCTCTTTCTCTTTCTTGTGTTCCTTCCTATTCATCTACTTCTTTTTCTTTATTTGAACTTGTTTTATTTTTATTTGTATGACACACTTATTATTATTATCTTATTAATTTTTAACTTCTTACTTTTAGGTTAGTTTTGTCACTTTCTATTCTAATATTAGGATATTAGGAAGTTTATTAGCTTTCTTCAATTTATTTTTATGGGGGCTAGAGAAATAGCTCAGTGGTTAAGAGCACTTGCTCTTGCAGAGGATCTGGGTTCAGTTCCCAGCCCTCACATGGTGGCTGTTCCAGTTCCAGGAGACCTGACAGTCTCTTCTGACCTCTTCATGCACCAGACACATATGGGTTGCACATACATACATGTGAGAAACACATTCATAAATGTAAATAAGATAAACAAACCATTAAAAAGAAATTATTTTTGCTACACTTACAGAAAAATATACACATAATCTCCCTTGTGGTATTGCTGTTACAAGAGTTTATTAGCTCCTCACTAAGCAGTGCTGGGTGTTGGGGCCTCAGGAGAAAGCTGCTCTCTGGGAAAATCCACATACAAATCCAGATAAGACACACTAGGCACAGATGTTATGACATGAACACAAGAAAGGTGAGAAAGCCAGGCAACAATAGACTCCAAACTTCATAATCTGTAATAACTGTATGCAAATGGATTAATCTCATCACAATGCTGAGCATAAAACTTAAGAGTCTGCTTTTAAAGATGGCCGGACAAGGAATCAAGAAGATGAATGAAAGAAATAAGCCAATTAAAAACTGAGATGAAGGATTCAGAAATTTGAACAAGGAATTTCACGTGAAAATTGAGATTCAGGGGAAAATGAAAAGTTTTGAAATAAGAAGTCCAATAGATCAAGCAAACTAGTGAAAAGTATCCTGGATAGACAGGACCGGGTAGGGGAACAATAACAGGCATAGAAAACAAGAGGACCTGCAATCATATAGCAACAAAGAAAAAGATCCTGACAACAATATTTAAATATTCAAGACCTGATGAAAAGACCAAACCTGCAAATGTGTGAGACAGAAAAAGGAAGCTAAGGTGCAAAGTAAGAAGCATGGATAACACACCCTAAAAACCTGAAGCAGAAGCGACAGGGAGTGAAGCAGACAGCCAAGCGTGAGAGACGCTTAGAGCCCTGAATACACAAGACTAGAATATTGTCTTCCCAAGTGCCGTTGCGATTAACTTGGAAAGAACACAGAAGAAAGAATACTGGAGGTTACAAGAGAGGAGTGTCAGGTTATTTATTAAAAAAATCTAAGTGACAGTGAACCATGCAGGCAGAGAGCATAGACTGATATAATTTAAATTCTGAAAATAAATTCTCTTAACCATACCATAGAGCATGAAGCAAATCTTAGTAAAATAAAATAATTATCTTACATTATCTTATATTGGAATCAACCTAGAAATCAACAGTAGGAGAAATTACAGATAAAAGAGACATGTGGAAGTTTGAATACACACACATATTACACACACACACACACACACGGGGAGGGGGAGAGAGAGGCAAATGTTGGCAAGGGAATTTTGGGGAAAAGAACTCTTATTCACCATCAGTAGGGATATAAATTAGTACAGTCCCTATAAAAATAAATGCAGAGAACTCTTAGGAAATCAAAACTAGAATTACTGCATGGCCTAGCTATATATTCATCTCTGTATTTCACACCTATGGAATATTATTCAGCCTTAAAATAACAGAAAAGTCATGTAATTTCCAGAAAAATGGATAGAATTGGAGGTTTTCATGTTAAGACAACAAGCTGGACTCAGATAAACACTACACATTTTCTATTGTATTAAGAATTCGGACCTTAAAAAGAT
>JABTXL010000342.1:8082681-8147681 GCA_025134845.1 Neodon shergylaensis
TCTCTCTCTCTCTCTCTCTCTCTCTCTCTCTCTCTCTCTCTCTCATTTTTGGAGAGATGGGAATGACAAAGTATCATAAAAGACACGTAATGTAGAAAGGACATTTATTGTCAAATTAACCAGTGAGAATAATTCTCTCCTTTTCTAGAGCTAGTGTGTGCATATGATTATTGCCTGATATTGCAGCTCCTGGGTTGCACCAGAAGTACGACACCAGTTTGGAATGTTCTCCCAGTCTCTCCTTTTTCCGGTTGCACCAACAGCTCACTATTTGGCGTAAGATATGACATTAGTGTTTTTTCCTTCCCGTCTTAGTTCAGGGTGCCTGGCTCACATTGGTTTTCCCTCAATCCTTTACATAAAATAAAACTTAAAATTGACTGAGCTGAAGTCATCCTACTTCATCCTTAAATGCCACCAAGAGCTCCAATACAGGACAGACACTCTATCTTCTCCAAAATGGGCGAAAATAACTCCAATTAGCTTAGAAAGAGGTCTGCACATAAAAATGTAGCATTTTATGCATTTTTTCTTTTTTTTTAAATTTTAGAGATGTTATTAAGAACACATTTTTCAAGGGAAATACTTAGGTCCTGATGCTAAAGGCATGTACCATTTCATTTACTCCCCCAAAGCATCCTTTAAAATGAGTACTATCAACAGCCCATTTTTCCAATGGATAAGTGAACACTAAGAGAAATAAATCTGCTCAAGGCTGTTATAATAGCACCAAATCACAAAGTTTTCTCTTTGCTTCTGCATTTTGAAACAGAATCTCCCCATGTAACTGCACTGCTCTCAACCCTTGCACTCTTCCTTCTCCTCCTGCTTCCCAAGTACTGGGCTTGCAGACCCCTGTCGCCATAGAGACTCTTACCCAGAGGTCTTTGCTCTAATGCAGAAAAGTCTGTGATCTGGATGGGAAACCTTGTCTTTCACTGACTAAACTGACATTTAGCATTTATGAAAATATTAATGAAAGTCACGTGCTACATCTTCCTCAACAATATTTGAGATGTTTCACCAGTATAATGGTGATATGTTCATACCACGGAGTTCCTCAAATAATGCTGTGGCTCATATATTACTATACTATCACATTTAAAAATATTTTGGCTATCTTCAAAAAAACCAATGGGTATATATATGTATGTGTATAGAGAGCTATTGCCTATAAACAAACAAACAAATAAATAAAGGCAGTATTTTGATAGTTTTAATAAGTTGGTTTTGTAGACCTATTCATCTTATTTATGAATCTTCAAAGCATTGTGAAGAGCAGTCTTTGGGCATCATTAGAAATGCCAGATGGATCCACTGTGGGAAATAGGAGCTTCCCGATAGGTCGTAGAGCTGGAACTTACTACTAGGCTCAGGCTTGTGTTTGCCATTCTGGCTGAGCTTGCTCTTTGTTCATGTTTTGGTGGACAGCCTTGCAGATGTATGCAGATGGACATAGACATATGCTTGCTTGCACATCTACATGGGTAAGGCTACATATAAGTATTCCAACCAAGTTGCTTCTGAGTAAAGAGTTCAGAAGGAAACAGAACCATATAATTCATCCGTGCTTCAGTGAAAAGCCAACCAAAAAAATTGAAAGCAACTGAACAAGGACAGGAATAAAACTGAATACCATATACCCGGACAAACAGTAGTTAATAGAGATCTAGAAGATTCTAGCATGAGACATCACTGTTGCAAACCTAGGACTCACTGTAGAAAGTGCTCAGGGAAGGAGGTGCTGGCTTGCTTTGGTACTTGCAGGTCTCTCCAATGTGGAGGGACTTGATGGAGTAGCAATTATGCAAACTCGGGGGAAGTGAAGGAGCATCTCCCAAAAGGGAAACACTTCAGCACCTTTCTCTGTTTCTTGGGACCGCATGTGGTCTCAGAGGCTTCCATTCACTGGGCGCTGTGGGAAACTGGGACGGCAGCTCAAGAGACAAAGGGGTATGCCATAGCTTTGTTTTAGACTTTACGTTGGAGCCAGTCTTTGTTATCTTAGTATAAATGATGCTATGGTTTCTGTAAAATTGGCTCAGTAATATTCTAGGCCATGGGGGATAAATCTTTACAGGTTTGCTGTGAAAGTCAGGCATCTCAGTATAAGGGAGACATCTCAGTATAGGGCCAGACATACACTGTGATGATGAACACACCCCCTGCATCTTCTCAGGAGACAATTAGGGCTGTTTATTCTCTGCTGTGCCCGATGCAAACGCAAGCTTTTCCTTTGAGTCAATCTATGGCACCTCTAACCTGGCCATTTTCTCTCACAGTTTGTTATTGTGCTGCAAGTTACAAATATCTTTGTGACATGGAGCTTACAATAGACTTACGTAGAAGGAACTTTGACCTCTCTCTGTCATTCTGGGAATGCTTTACAATTTGTCCCCAATTTTTCTATTCCTTCAAGAATATTTGGCAAATGGGAATGAATTTTTTTTACTAAATCTATTTTCTTTTCCTCTTACATAAATGGGTTGACTACATTTTCAACCTTGCTGTGGCTATGTGATTGAGATCTGACCAATAGAACGGGAAGGAGGTTAAAGACACTTGGTATTTCTCACGAAGACACCCACTGAAGGTCTAGCTCAGATATCAATAAACTTCTTATACCTAGTAAATATTTTTATTTTATCTTATTACTTTGTGTATATGGGTGTTTTGTCTGCAAACATGTTTCTTCACCACATGTATGCAATGTCCCCAGAAGCCAGAAGAAGGCAATGGATCCCCTGGGGCTGGAGTCACAGACAGTTAGGAGCTGCCCTGTGGATGCTGGGGATTAAATCTGGATCCTCTGAAAGAGCAGTTAGTGCTCTTGACTTCTGAGTCATTTTCCAGTCCCTACCTAGGAAATAAAATCAACATGGCCATTGCACACAAAGCAACGTGGTTCACATATGAAGAGGCCACGTCTGTGCCTTAGTAGAACTTTCTTTATAAGAGCAGGAGTGTGACGTACAAGTCACTTTCGATCCTTGCCCTAGAGGGTGGCAGATAATGAATGAAACCTGGGCACCTGAGTGCCTGTATGGGAGCAGTCAACAGCACTCACCCCAACTCATCGCAGAAGGAAGAGTCTCAGAACATGATAAGCCGAGGCCTAGTGGGCACAGGGAAGCCAAGTTAAAATGTTTGATTATTCTATGTGGTGATTGATGCCTTTGGCCTGGGAAATGAATTAATGAATTTCTTTAATTCTCTACATACCTGACACAGTCATAATGTATCTAAGACAGTCATTAAAAGCTAAGAATTAACTTTTCAATCTCATGTTCTCAATTTATGTCTGAACATGATGAACTTAAAATCCACTACTTTTTACTCCCCCTCCCTCTCCTAGAGAGAAGGGAGAAGGGGAGGGTTGGGGAGAGCTTGGGGGAGTGGGATGGTTTAGATGGAAGATGGATGGATATGGGAGCAGGGAAGAAGATATCTTAATTAAGAGAGCCATTTTGGGGTTGGCAAGAGACTTGGTGCTAGAGGGGTTCCCAGGTGTTCACAGGGATGTCCCCAGCTAGGACCCTGGGCAGTGGTGGAAAGGGTGTCTGAGCTGGCCTTGTCCCATAGTCAGACAGATGACTATCTTGAATAGAACCTTCGTCCAGCGACAGATGGAGATAGAGACAGAGACCCACATGGGAGCACTGGACTGAGCTCCCAAGGTCCAGTTGAAGAGCAGAAGGAGGGAGAATATGAGTAAGGAAGTCAGGACCATGAGGGGTTGGTCCATCCACTGAGACAGTGTGCCTGATCTAATGGGAGCTCACCAAAGCAAGCTGGACTAAGACTGAACGAGCATGGGATCAAACTGGACCCTCTGAATGTGGCTGACAATTGAGGCAGACTGAGGAGCCAATGATAATGGCACTGGGATTTGTCTCTACTGCATCTACTGGCTTTTTGGGATCCTATTCTATTTGGATGCACACCTTCCTAGACCTGAATGGAGGGGGGAGGACCTTGGACTTCCCACAGGGCAGGGTACCCTGCCCTCCCTTAGGACTGGAGGGGGAGGGGGGAGGATGAGTGAGGGAGCCTGAGGGAAATGGGAGGAGGGGAGGAAGTGGAAATCTTGAATGGTATTTTTTATAAAGCAATAAAAAAATAAAAAAGTGGGAAGGTTGGTCATTTAAAAAAACAAAATGAAACAGAATGGAATGCATATGAGAGAGGGTATTTTTATACATATAATGTGAAGAACTGCCTGATGTTTACCAGTTGTCATGGGAAGAGTCTGTGTGCCCTGACTTCTAAAGAACAGGCACATTACTGAAATTGCTCATTGCCACAGAGGATCAACAGGACTACACAGCTCAGGATTTTGACTTACGTCTAATGAAAGATTCCACTCTTAATGAAAGGGTCCCACTACAAACTATCTGGCACAGGCACTTAGACGCCAAAGGCATTTGAAATTGCTGGCCAATTCAAGTTTCTGGGATTTGGAATCATCTTTTGCATTCATCTGCCTGGTGATTTTTAGTGCTTCTGTCAACTTTGTTTGTAAATAAGGTGGCAAATCGCAAAGCAACAACTGCACATAGCGGGCCCAGGATAAATATTTATGGGATGAAGTTGTTTTAAATTTAACACATGATAATACATCATTAAAATGAATCATGCCCGCATTATTAAATTTCACGTGCCAAATTTCTTACAATGACAGTGAAACTGGAAGGGAAGGTGACATGTGGGCTGTGACACTAGTGTCAGGAGAGAGGATCAGGCATCACAGAGCTCCAGTTCTGACCTTGAGGGATCTAACCTCGGGTGTTAGCATAAGTGGTCATTGAGACTCTTTTTCTGATTTCTTTATAACTCCTGGAGATAATAGGATAAGTCATCTCATACAAGGTTTAGACAAAAATATTCTGCATGGTTCCTAATGAAAAGAAATGAAATTCTGTGGCATGGACATTCATCACTTTACACCAAACAGCTGAGGTCACTTTCTTGGATACATTTTTTAGTGACTATTTGGATGGTAAAAGCATTTGATGCAAGAATAAAGTTTTATAGAAACCTTATGATCATAAGATACTGCTCTTCAAGTAGGGTGCCGTAGCTCCCTAATGCTCTGAGTGAACAAATATATGAGCTGGTGACCTAAGTGGAGTGTTCGATGGGGACCAGAAGAGAGTTCACGGTGTTAACTTTTCCCCATCGTTTTCTAGAGTGTGTTATCCAAACTATGACATCAGTTCCTCCCTACGAAATGCCTCTAAATGTTAATTATTGTAGCGGTTCTGTGGCACCGTGAAAAAGCCATGAAACAGTTATAGCAGATATGTGGAGGTTAGTCCCTGGTTTAAATGCCAGACAGAAAGAAATATTCCCCGCATCCAATATTGGCCACTATTTTACTGTAGGATTTTCCACACATTTCATTTTATTTTAGCAACCTTCAAGTGCTATTTGTGTTTCTGAAATACTCATAAAAATCTATTGCACAAAAGAAAAGATGCAAAAAGCACAGTTGAAATGTCTGTTGGAATATGTCTACTCTTTTGTTTTTGGTTTTTGAAGACAGGGTTTCTTTGTGTAGCTCTGGCTGTCCCGGAATTAGCTCTGTAGTCCAGGTTGGTCTCAAACTCATAGAGATCCCCTGTGTCTGTTTCTGGAATGCTGGGATTAAAGGCTCATGCTACTACCGCCTAGCTTATAGTTTTATGAGTGAGAGGTCACATTTGGCTTTTCAAACATGAGATGAGTTAGCAAGAACTCAGAGCAAATTTTTAAGAGTTGCATCTAGTTATACAATTTTAAAATCAGTAGTACAAGACAATAGAATGAGACAGGGATTGCTAAGCCTGGGTTATACGTTTAATCTTCGAAGCCTATGGTCTCCAGTCACTGCTGAGCAGCAATTTCTTCCAACTTACTCTTCTGAGATCTACATATGGCGAATCTCATCCTCTTGAAATCTAGAGACAATGAGTATCCACCCCAAAGAATTTAAAGAGTAAATGCAAACCACACTTTACATCCAAAATCCTCTGACTTTGGCCTCATCTTAACGCTCAGCTATTCAATTCCTTTTGCACACAGAGGACATGAAAGGAGTTCCTGAACTCCACTTTATTTTCTCCCCACATGACTTACTGATATCATTATTAAAACCACATATTATCAGGACATTGGAATGCCTTTGAGAAATTCTACCACCAGAGTACAGGCGTCTGAGGGAGAATGGTCATTGTCCAGACATGGTTTCTGGACAGGGCATCATCACGCCCCAGCTGGCCTAACCTGCAGCCAGGGCATTCTGATTATCTCCTGTGACTATTAATAGTCCCCCTGTGTAGCCAGAACATTGTGTTCCTCAATGATGAGATCTTTGAATAACATGTTACTTAACCTGTCAAAAAGGGCTCTGCCGATGGCATTAAATTAAGGATTTGGTGACGGGGAGATTGTCATGGGTTATTGGGTAAGATTACTATAATCCAATGGTCCCTAATATATTGGAAAGCAGGACTAATCAGTTTTGAAGGTACTATATCCTGACTTGGAAGATGGAGGAAGGGGCCAGAAGACAAGGGAAATACAGGAAGTCTTTAGAAACTGGATAGGAAGTAGGGTTCTCCCCCAAAGCCTCCCAGAAGCAACAGAGTCACCAAAATGTGGACTGTAACTGAGTGATCTGACTTCCCGAACTAGACGTTAAGCCCCTGGTCAGCCACTGGGGTTGTGGGACGTTATCAAAGCAGCAAGTCTCCATTTGTAAATCTAATCTTTATATGAACCACACAAAGTCTGTAAGATGATGCTCTGACCTTGAAAAGCTAAGACTACCAAACTGAAAAGTTTCTATGCCAGTCTCTCCTTGGATTTGGTTTTAGGGGCTCCCGAAACTGAGTCAGGCTCTTTTCTCAGCCTTTCCATGGGTCGCTGCAGATTTACTATTCTGGATTCAATATCGCTGTCAGAAAATAAAGAACAGAAGCTCAGAGCCACTTTCCAAAGTCATAAACGTGGAGATTGCATGAGCCCCATTCCATCCAGATAGTCTCATTTAGAATCAAGACACTTGCTTTCTAGGACGAGGGCTGTATTGTCCAGTCAGCACTAAGACAGAGATGCTGCTGCCAGCTAAAGGGACGGAGAAAGAATGGATTTCTCCCCCTGGGAGTACAGAGTGAGGAAGAGCGAATAATGAATGTTGGGCAGGAGAGCCTCATTTAGTCATTTAATTCTGTGTGGGTAAGCAACATCTGTGAGAAAGTCGCCTTTCCGCTCAACTTACAGACGCTCATAACCACACCAGAAGGAGGCATAAGCACATCACGGTGAAGCAAGAGGAAAAACTCGAACGGCAGGCTGCGGTAAAACCTAGAGATCCCGGCCACTGTTCTAGTCTCCAGCACTGAAGCAGGAGGCCCTCTACATTCCTGCACTCACATCCTTGTCCTGTCTCCCGCAGTGATGAGAACTGATTCCTATGACAGTCAGTTCCACATTCGGAATGGTGACCTCCTGACAGAGCGACTAGTTAGCAGTAATTTTTTATTGGTGCCACTTGGTCCTAGCTGTTTGCTTGTACGTCTGAACCAGGAGTTTAACTACAGGCGAATAGTAGAGGGCACTGCCAGGTTTTCACACATTTGATGCATAGAATTCCCGGATCAGGGAAACTGGAGATTGTACAGCAAGATCCTGAAGACTCTTCACATGAAGCCATAGTTGAGAATGACCAGCTTGCACCTACTCTTCATAGCTACAGCATCCTCACCTGAACATCGCTTCCTTCGTTGTGGCTGTCAACTATTCCTCTAGAGCAGAAAGAAGAAAGCAATTTGAAGCTACTAGGAGGAGCCTCGGGGAAGGAACCCATAGAAACATAAAAAGCATTCAGAGAAGACTCAGCAGCTCAGCACAATAGTGGGATTCCTTGATTTCTTCCACAATTAAATAACAATAGACACATTTGATGTCATGTATATTTAGGAAACTTCTGTTCTCCAGACGCTATGTGGAAAAAAGCAAACAAGCGACAACCACCCAAAGGGGGAAGCATTTGCAAGCCGTCTACCTGATACGGGTCTCATATCCAGAGTATGCCAGGAACTATTGACTTTCAATAATGAAAACAGAAACAATGCAAGATATACAAGAAAGTCTTGAAATCTGGCTCCATTGGTACAGTGCTTGCTTGCCTTACATGCATGATAGCTTGGGTTCAATACCTGGCACCTGCTGTGATGGCGCACACATGTAATCCCAGCTTGTGGGAGGTAGACACAGGAGGGTCAGAAGATTAAAGTTACCTTCAACTACACGGTAACTTCGTGGTCAGTCTGGGATACACAGCAACATATTTCAAGGTAGATAAACTGATAGACACACAGAGACAGACAGATAGATGAAACACAAATAAACAAGAGACTTAAATACATATTTTTCTAAAATAGATGTATAAAAATATAATCAGCTTTTTCTTCCAATATCTCCATAGAACTTATAAATTAATACTTTATTACAATGACTTTTTTCAATTTTATAAAATTTACTAACGTTTTTACTTTGAATTTAAGTTGCTCAAATTCAGAAAGCACTGGACTCACGGAGAAGCTGACTATTTAGGTAAAGCTTCCTAAATATATTCCCAGATTCTGATTTTGAGGTTTTAGTGGGTGGCTGATGAATCTGCATTTTATTCTTTCAAGAACATCATGTTGAGGGATGCTGGTAGCTGGATTGGTTCTGGACTGTCTAAAACATGACCTTGGCCCTCACTCATAGCAATGATTTTAATCATCCTTCCTAAAGAGATGATGAAATTCTTCCCGTTTAGGAGCCAATGAAGTTGTTAACTAATAATTAGAGTTTCAATTACAAGGTTAACTGATAAAAACTGAGTTCATGCTAAGGAGTGGACCAGATCAGGATACTTTAAGGGAGAAAGGTAGTCTCTCTGCCATAGTGATGAGACCATGGCCAAGGGGTCCCCAAGACTCTAGAAAATAATTGAGGTTTTGAGGGAGCCTGGCCCTCCCAGCACTGTATCAGGGGCAACCTGAGTGGAAGACAATTTTACCCCTATGAGGACTTGAGTGAGCTCAGGACACAGAAATTGCAGGATTTGGACAAAATGAGTTAAAACAACAAATATGGCCCAGGCTTGGGAAGCTTCTTTCAGCTGTCAGTTTGATGCTATACGGGGCAAAAGACCCTATGCAAAGTAAAGACTCACAGAAAACTAAGGAGATGTTAGTCAAAGAAAGAAAGCTTCCTGTTAGAAAATGAGTAGACTCTGCACACTAGCGCCCAGAGAGGTGACTAAAGTAATGGTAATGCTTGCTTGAAATCTGAAGAAGACAGTCTTAATGAGAGAGAGAAAGAGCGAGGGAGAGGGAGAGAGGGGGGCAGGGGGGGACGGAGGGAGAGAGGGAGAAAGAAAGAGAGGGGGGGGAGAGAGAGAGGAATGGTTGTGTAAATTAGCTTGATTGTGGTAAGACTTTCACAAAATATGTGTCCTGAAGCATCTTGTTCTATGTTGTGAAGAGACACCATGCCCACGGCAACTCTTATAAAGGAAAACATTTAACTGGGGTGACTTACAGTTTCAGAGGTTCAGTCCATTGTTAGGGTGGAATGTGGGTGTCATGCACTCAGACATAGTGCTGGGGAAGTAGCTGAGAAATCTACATCTTGACTCACAGGAAATAGGAAGTGAATATTTACACTGGGTTTAGCTTTAGCATAGAAGCCCGCCCCTACAGTGATATACTTCTTTCAACAAGGCCACACCGACTCCAACAAAGCCACACCTTCTAATAGCGCCACTCCCTTTGGGGACCATTTTCTTTCAAACCCCACCACATATGCTTTAAATAAATACAATTTGAATTTGTCGCTTACATTTGGGGGAAACCATAGCATATAGGAGACTACTTGATTGCATGGTCTTTTGGATGTCTCTGGCCCTCTTATCGACTGGCCTGGTCTGTCTTCTCCTCTCTGTTTTGAGTAGGATTTCAGCATCTTTCTACAATAATTCTCATTATTCACTTCAGCTTTGCCTCTTGTCTCCAGAACCTGCACTTCCTAGTTTATCATTTCTCTAAGAACCCCGCCCCCCCTCAAGCCAAACCCAGTGTCACATGGTTGAAGGAGCTTTGTCTGCTCACATGACTCTCCACCCTCTGTACTTGTGATACCCTCTAATGCACTTGACTAGCAGGGTCTAGGGGCTTCCTTTGCTGCCTTTTCTTCTTTCCCATGTCCTGCTTTGGATATTTGTGACTGGCCATTCTACTCTTGGTCATACTGTGTCAAATCCCCATCAATCCTTATCGTCTAGAATTAATGAATAAATACAAAGTGGGCCTCTTCACACATGCCAGTTCTAATTGATTATTAATGCATGCAGCAAGTGTGATGTTAGAGGAATAGCAGTGGACGTTGGCATGTAATTCTCAATTAGCCACGCCTGCCTCTGTGAAGATGTGTGTAGGGTCTTTGCTGTGCTTTGAATGAGAACTGTCTCCCAGAGGCATATGTATTTGAAGACTTGGCCCCCAGTTGGTGCTTTATGAAACCATGAGGAGGTGGCACCTTGTTGGAGAAAGTATATTACTGGGATGGGTTTTGAGGGTTTGCTAAACTGGTCCCATTTTCTGTTTCTCTCTGTGTCTTTTGTGTGTGATGGAATGAGATCATTGTGTTTCCTGAATGGCCGGCCAGCCTCATGCTCCTGCTGCCAGGCCTGCCCTCACATGAATGGACTGGTTTCCCTCTGAACTGTGAGCCAAAATAAACCTTTTATTTCCCCAAAGTTACTTTTTATCAGCTTGTTTTCTGACAGCAGAAATGTGACCAATACAATCTCGCCTTTGAAGAGACGGCCATCTTTGTGTGTAGGGGGAGATTTCTTCTTTTTCCCAGGGCTGATACCTTGACTGAAATGCTTGACACAAATCTTTTCTTTCTTCTACCAAACTCCAGTATTTTAGTCATGATACGTTTTTGAGGGAACACAACAGCCTTTTCCATTCATGTTTGCTACAGAACATCTGCCACTCAGAGAACTGTGGGGATTGTGCCACTTCCCCAAAGAGAAAATAAACTACCAGAGTCTCCAGCAAAATCTCTTTTGTAGCTGCAGCTTGGGAATTGAATATAAAATATCAACTTTCTAATCTTAGGTTGTCGGATTGTCTCCAGTCACTGGTCGGTCTCTCAGGACAAAAATGCTGCCTTTATTTTGAGTTGAAATAAGCGTATCCAAATCGTAAGATCTCCACCCAGAGGTGAAGTCTCACTCACCACATGCAATCAGAACCCCACACACCAAATCCCAGGCCATGTCCTCCATCACTTGATATCCCTATAACTGTCATTGTCACGAAGAGGTTACCATACCTTGTAGTGGAAGAGAAAGAGTCCACAAAACAGGCTGTACAGATCTGCTGTGAGCAGAGAAAGGTTGACGGAGGTGGCGCTCGTTTTCTTTATGACGACTGGCATAAAGCTGTAGAGACCAAACATGCAGGCACTAAAGCCAACATAGAGAAGTCCTGGGGAGCAAAGAGAAGACAGTGTCAGGGTCTCTGCAGGGCACCTTTAGCATCAGGGGTTGGAGAATAAGGGGTGGGGTACTGTGTCCATGACTGACTGTAGGTAGCTTTTTTGCTTTTACTACACTGTGTGGTGTTTAATATTGGCTGGTATATAGATAAAACACAAAATGGTACCTTAAAATTTGTGCTTGCAAAATGCACGCTCTTCTTCTTCTTCTTCTTCACATGTAGCTGACACTATGCTCTTTCCAGAAAAGCTTTTTGTGGCAATATGCAGGAGCTTCCAATGTCTACCCCAATTCACTACAGCTAGTGTCAGTTTTAAGACTACTCCCACCTCGCCCGTGTGTGTGGGTGTGTGTGTGTGCTCACACGCTCGTGTGCATGCAACTGCCTGAGGAGATCAGAAGAAAACATAAGACTCCCTAAAGCTAGAGTTGAAGCCCATTGTGAGTCTCCCCAGTATGGGTGAAGAGAACCAAACTTAGGTCCCCTGCAAAAACAGCAAAGTTGTCTTTGCTGCTGAGACATCTCTCATGCCCTGTTCATGTATTTCAAAACATTTTTAACCTCTTAGGTTTTATTTGCAAAACAGGAATGAAATATACTATGAACTGCTCTCAATAGTAAACTCCAGTTACTGAAATTAGAGATCCGAACATGGACTACCAAGCTGAAGTCTTAAACTATGTCTTTGGGCAGACAATGGGATTGTTTTGAATATAGGAAATCTTTTAATTTCTTTTGAATGAATGAATTCTGCTCATCTCCACCTTCAAAGGAATTCAGTGTTATCTTTCT
The DNA here is from genome assembly GCA_025134845.1 of Neodon shergylaensis. Lineage (NCBI taxonomy): Eukaryota > Metazoa > Chordata > Mammalia > Rodentia > Cricetidae > Neodon > Neodon shergylaensis. Next base: position 8,095,020 of record JABTXL010000342.1, read on the forward strand.
GCCAACTTTTCTAGGCTTCCATGGACTCCAGACACATCACTGTTAATACGAATTCTGTGAATATAAGGCTTCAATTGTGTATAGCAGGGTTCTATAGGTAATTGTAGGCTCCATCATTTTCTAAACATTGAGGTGATATATATGCATAAAAGTAATGCTTGTTTCTTTGTTCTCTGAAAGAATAAGACATGATACAATTCTATGGTTCTCTGAGAATTATAAGTAATCTCTCCAGTGGAATCTCAGATTAAAGGTGGCTGGTGTACAATGTGAACACTTTGCTTCCTTTGAATCCTGGGAGTTCAGGGGAACTTGGGCACAATCAGATGCCCAGTTCCTGTGATTAAGACTGGTGATTCCTCCATTGTTTTACTCCTAGGAAAGATCCTAAAGGGTGCAGAGTTTATTCTAGCTTTGTGATCCTAAGACTAAAGAAAGCAACATGCTACATCCAGTACATATAAAAATCATTGTGACCATTAAGCAAACAGTACAACAGCCCCATCTAGTGTGGTGGACATGCCCTCCACACCAAGAGGAATAAGATCCCTACTTCTGGGTTCAGTAAGCTAGGAGACCGTACTGCTTGTATACTTTCTGCCGAAGTACTAGTGGGTGGTGTGTGACTCTGCATCAGAAAACTTAATTCCATGAAATAGTCCATTTCCTTTGAGTTTCATGTTATTTATAGATTATCTTCCTTTAACCAGCTTACAAAAATACAACAAATACTGGACAATCTGTGACTAATACATAAAAAGACTGAGAATTAATTCAGTATTCCTTAAGAATCTGCTATTAACAGACTAGAAACAAGTTCTATCCTTAAATTATTCTACTGAAGATAATCAAATTTGGGTAGAAGATAGTCCAGACACACCAGAGCCTTTTCCTCCCTCCCTCTCTTCTTCCCTCCCTCCCTTCCTCCCTTCCTCCTTTCCTCCCTCCCTTCCTTCCTGTCTGTGTGTCTTGGGTATCATTGATTTAGCTCATAGGCTGACTGTGCTAACAAGTTCTAGCTAGAATCCTGGTAAAACATATATGGCCAGTGACTTGTGGGCTCTGATGCTTTGCATCCACTCTCTTTTCCCACTAACTCTTCTCTGCGAATCTAGCATGCCATGGATCCTCTGATTTGGGCTAGGAATCAATCAAAATGGGGGACAGACAAGAAGCTTAGTGCTCCTCACAGTTATAGAATGAAAAGATTGACCAGGGCTTGCCTCAGCTAAGTCTGCTCTGCCAAGGTGGCCTTTACTTTGAATGTGAGAACTAGGAGGAGATTAAAGGAGACAGAGATGTCTTCACCTGAAAAGATTCTCAAGGAAGGTAAAGTTATGGTTTATTCTAGGGTCTTCCAGAGGCCAGAATGACTGAATCATAATAACGAGGTAGAGGAATTAGGGAGGCTATAAACCATGCAGAACATCGTGTGTTTTAGTAAGAGATTTCTAGTTGCAATAGGAATCTCCTGAGCAGTTTGCACCAGTGATGTAACAAATCTGATCTGCATTTTTAAAAGATGGCTTTGGCTGCTCTTTGGAGGAGGAAAGGAATGAGAAAGCATGGGAAGAGAGTTGCAAGGAGAGTGGCATCTGTGTCCAGCAGCAAAGGCCCATGGCTCACTTAAGGAGCAAAAGGGAAGTAGCTGGGTCTGTGAATACAGATCCAACCCGTTGATGGCTTGAAGGTAAAGAGTGAGGGAGGGGAAAGGAGAGCATCAAGGAAATGACTGACTCTGTACTGTAGCAAAGGGGTAAATTGTGGTGCCATTTACTTAGATGAAGAGCAATGAGAGGATGGGTTTGCAGTGGAAGTGAGACAATGCTTGAATGTGTTGGTTTAGGTAATTACTCACCATTCATATGGATCTGTCTAGTCAAGTGCTGGATGTGTCATGGCAGGCTCAGAGAAGAGGCAGGACTTTAAAACCCACAATTTCTGACTGAAGTAGAGTAGGAGCACAGCTATATAACAAACCATCACCCTAGGAATCTTGGCCAACTCAGGATGGTCCCAGTTTAAACATTCTATGTGGATTTTGTAAAGCTGTTGAAGTCAGGTGTGGGTAAAATACAACATCATAGCTGACTGTTTCTGCTAAGCCAGCAAGGGCTTTTGCGTGTGGATACCCTCTTTGGTGAGTCAAGCACAGCCAGTCAGATGAACACACAATTAGACAGAGGAGGGATGAAGGACTGCCACATCTTGCCCATCTCCTGTTCTGAGGTAGACATTAGGTAGTTAATGGACATCAGCAGTTCATCTCAAGGCTCAATTTGCACTCCAAGGAGAGTTTCCAATCAATATTCAAGATCAAACAAGTGAACTATTTTTGGCTAGCAAATACATAATGATTGCAGCAAGTACACTTATAGACAGAGCGTGTATATAGCCATTTCTTATTTGAAAGGCATTTTCTCACTAAGTTTAGAGTGTGGTTTCTCTTGTCTTCATGCACTGAAGAGACTTAAGGTAGAGACACTGAAGATGACACTACTAGATAATCCTGATGGGGTCTTTACTATGTGTCATGGGTGGTATAGGCATTAGCTAACCTAAAAAGCAATGCAATAGAATTGTTGTCGCTACTGTAGATGGGAAATGGACTTATTGATTATGTTGCTGAAGAAACCCAGCCCAAACCGGATTGAGCAGAGGAAATTTAAGGGAACACCTGCTATAAACACCTTTGAATGGGTGACAGGGAAGCTGGGATGGAGAGGCAACTAAAGAGTAGAAATAGCTATAAATTATAGCCCATAATGTAGAGAAACAAAGGCAGAAGTTGTACTTCCTAGGGGAGTACCACAGAGGAAGACCACAATGGATTCAGCTGTTTCTGGAGACCTGACCACAAAGAGTATGGAATAAGGAAAAACACCTCTTTCTTTCTTCATCTCATCTTCCTCTATTTCCTCTCACTGACCAAACCTGCCCAGCCTGGGAAAGATCATTCGTATGTGCAGATCAGGGGGTGGAGAAGATATTGCTCTGTAAGAAACAGGCCAAAGGCCTCTCCCTCAGCTTTCATGGGCAGTCTGAGTTCTGGGTACATACCACTAATGTCCTTTGCAGAGATGTTCTGAAGATAAGGGGAGAAGGGACAGCCTGTGGACATATTACTATTTCATTTTGCATACATGTATACATATGTGTGCATAGTGTTTGTCTGTTTGTGCTACATGTATTCTATCTCCATCTCCTTTTCCTTTTTATCTGTCTTCTCTTTGTATAGATTAGACAAGACATTTTTATTAATAAAAGCAAGATAATGATTTCACAGAATATATGTATTACATCAAACATATCAAAAGCATTGCGCTACATCGATCTGCTAAGACAACAAGGCAAAGCAAATTTATTCTATCACAGGAAACCCAAAACTTGGTCAAGTCATCTCAGAAATGCAGGCATAAATTTTAGCCTTGTACATACATTCTGTTGTGTGCCTCTGTGTACAAATCTCTCTCTCTCTCTCTCTCCCCCCCCTCTCCCCCCCTCTGTGTGTGTGTGTGATAGATTAATATCAAGTATCTTCTCAATCACTCTCCAATTGATTTTTTGAGACAGGAAGTCTTGAGAAACTCAGTGCTGCCCAGTTTAAGTAGGCTATATGGGCAGTAAGGCCCCAGGATCCTCTGTCTCCCCAGTGTTGAGATTACAGCCACACTCCACCATGACTGGCTTTCCCCCTGCGTTCTGGGGATCTGACTTCAGGTCCTCATACTTTTCAGCCATCCCTTTGCCTACTGAGCCATCTCCCACAGCATCCTCAATGCTTGCTGAAGGAACCTTCGGAAGTTTCCTGCTGTGTGACCACATGATCCCATTGCCAGGTGGGACAACAAACCAGTCCTCAGCTATCACATCAGAAGTGAAAAGGTACCTCCATGGAAGCAAACCCATTTTTCTTGACTCCCAGAGCATCCTTTCTTCCACATCTGACTTCACATCAGTTTGCATTTGCTCATATGCTCATGAACACAAAACTGCACATGAGATAAAGGAAATATTTAAGTTGTTTACCAGAGTTCTGGCTGTGAGCCTAATGCTCCTGCTCTGGGGGAGGACAGTTTGACTGTATTAAGTCCTATGTTTTACTTGATTTTACTGATTAGCAATCTTTCTGCTCAGTAGAGTAAAACAAAGGGATAAAAACAACGATAACCATTATCGTCTTGCTTTTAATCGCTCTATCTTGAAATTAGTCCACGCACTGTATAAAAACAATAATCCATTAAAAATAATCTTCATATCCAGAAAATAAAAATCACTTATCTTTCTGCTTACACCATAGGAAAAAACTGGTCTCTGCATTGATAACCTAGGAGTCGCCCCAGAGATTCTGTGAGGTATATAAGAGTTGTAGATAGAGGGGGAGACCTCACTGATAAATGAGGATAGTCTTGGATTCTGAGCCTTCCATCCTCCCATGTGTTATTGGGAACTGATCTTAGGTCTTGAGCATACCAGGCAAGGCTCTACCTATCAACTATATTCCAGCCATGCTAGGATTCTGTTTTCTTAATCAGAGTGATATGTGCCCTTCTCCAGGACATAGCCATGAAGGGCAAGGCTTTTGATTCACTCATTGCTGACCTCCTGAAGTATGCAGGGAGTGGGGATATAGCAGGATGCTGACCTCCCTCAGCATCTCTCGGATCCTTTGGTCCACGAACTTCAATGGCTGCTTTGCCATTTCTCAGTTGCTCAGAAGAGAGCACAACATCATCTCAAGCCTCTGTTCTTGTCTCTACTGTTTCCCTTTGATTCTGATGATTACAACAGAGACCCATCTTTTCTGCTGCCATTCACTCACCTGCTCATTTAGTGACCATTGGTTTCCTGAGTGTCACATGCCTACAGCTAAGCTAGATAACCAGACCCTGTCTTGTAGCCCATCAGAGTAAGCCAACAGGAATAAAGGCGACTGTGGTATAAAATCTCCAATTCAAGCAAACAAGTGCTTCAGAAAGGGGGGAAACGAATACTCGATCCTATATCGAGGCCATGTTGGCTTCATTTCCTACCAGGAGTTCATTTAATGGCCCTGTGATATGCACCTTTTACACCCGTCTTTATCATCTTGAGCTGCAGGGGCCTGACATCTTAATGGCAATATGAGCGCTCAGGCTAACACTACCTTGTGACGGCACATTTAACTAACACTGAATTATAACCGAGTCTCGGCGGACATGCACAGGACATCTACATAATTAGAGGACAAATTCCTTTTGATTACTGCCATTACCATCAATATCGAATTAATTTATCCTCACAGACCACTGCGAGTGAAGCGCTGTGAAGGATGAGCCGCGGTTAAGAGGCCTGGCTTTAAAAGTCACCGAGGCACACACTTCTGGTCCCTGCAGCTGGTTTCGTTCCCAGCTGCCCGCTTCGCTTCCCTCCCCCTCCTCTCTATTGATTTTCATTTAATCACAACGTTCCCTATCCGTACTCGAGAAACAAACCAATGGAGGATTCTGAAACACATAGTTAGCCCTTGTTTGGAGGCGTGGAGCTAACTAACCTAGCAGGTCATACAAACGTCTGTCACTCGGTCAGCCACCAGGGGGCATAGTACTGGTAGTAAACCAGTTCTGGATGCTTGTACACTGGGGGTGGATACAGTGGTCCAGGGATCTACCTGTCACTGGTGTCTTTCTCAGTGGAAGGAAAATGTAGTGGAGATGTCACGTATACCAAAGTCATCTATATTGGAGATGGAGGGCAGCACCTGTATCCCCCCCAACTCTGATTGATATTTATACTGCACACATATTTCAAGAACTACCCTACCTGGCCTAAACCAATTCTCAACCTTCCTAATGCCAAAACCCTTTAATAAAGTTTCACATGTTGTAGCGACCCCAAGCATAAACTTACTTTGTTGCTACTTCATAACTGTAATTTTGCTATTGTTATGAATTGTAATGTGAATATTTGACATGGGACTCCCCCAAAGGGGCCTTGACCCACAGGTTAAGAACCTCTAGCCTACACTCAAGCCATGCTCACTTCTGGTATTTGTTGCTTCAAGACAGACTGTATGAGTGAATTAAGGGGCATTTCTTCCTAGGGCTTGCAGAATGGTTATCCATGAGAGTATCACCATAGATCTGAAAGCCTTACCCTATTTTTTTTTTAGAAGAAAATGAGTTTAGAAAGAGGCAGAATCGAAGATGCCCTGGATGTCCGCGGAGAAGTCAAATGCCTGTCCAGTAATTCCAAGGCCCGTTAGAGATCATTTAACAATTTCTTTAGTATAAGTGCTTCCTTCTGAAAAGGTTCGGGGAAACTGGGAATGCCCATTATGCAACTTCTTTTCAAGACATTTTGCTGAGTTCAGTTTCCCCCTTCCCCAAAGTGCTGGTTTTTAATGTTCACATCGATTCTGTATTTCTTGGCTGGAGCAAATTGCTCTCATTTCTGTGCCACGACTGCCTTGGGCTTTTCTTTTCTGCTTGGTCTTTAACCTAATAACACACTTTTGTGTCTCCCATAAAACACCCTGACAGTGTTAACTGGCAGAAGCTCAGGCAGGGAACTAGGTGATTCAGGAAATCCAGTCTCTTATTGTGTGAAGGGCTTCCCAACACGGCAAGGTAATTTTATTTTCTTCGGTCCCCCGTCGTTCTAAATTCCTTCCTTGTCTGCTCCATCCATCCCTTCTCACACAACTTTTCAAATGCATTTCTCAGATTTACTAATAAAACCATAATTTTAAATGAGTCGATCCCTACCTATTTGCCAATCCCAGGGCACCTTTAGCAACTCCTTGTGTTCCATGATGGCTCTGCAGAGACAAAGGAAATGAGCAAGATGATCACACACATGGTTTCTTTTGTCTGTCATTTACCATATCTACATAAATATTAGTGCGGCCAATTGAACTTCAAAATTAAATTGGCCTCTGCAGTGGCAGCCTGTGGTCTCCCCTGAAAAGTCTTGCGAGGTGTGACCAGCAGAAATAAGGGTCTGGGGGAGTTGAAACCACACTGTCCTCAACCAAACAGGCTTCTAGGATTTAGCTTCTTTTTGTTCATGAGCTTTTGGTGAGGTAAATGGCAAGGCTCAGACAACTCTATGCTTAGAGGCTTAATCATTTTACCCACTGAGCATCCAATAGAACAGTAATTCTCGGAGTTACATGCATCCCATAACCATCTGGAGAATGTTCATCCACTGTGTCTGAAACCTCCTCCCTAGACCTTCAACTCAGGTGAACTTGGAGGGGCCAGCCAGGTGCTTTGCAGATGACTAGCTCTCGGGGGACAGCAGTGTTGCTGGTCCAAAGACTGAACTGGAGCAGGAGGGGAGGGTGGCGCCACTTCGACCACTCTACCAGCAAGGGTTTGGGTCCAGGGCACCTCAACTTATCTAATTCACCTAAAAAAGCTCCATTAGCAATGACAGACTGTAACCAAGCAATAGAGCTGCAGTTCTCTGTTTATATATTTTGGATGCAAGAATACTATTAATAATGCATAAAATGAGCCATCCATCTATAAAATCTCAGCCATCAGTGGTTTACCTAATAATCCTTTTTTCATCTCACAAAGATGAATCAGTAAATCTGGGAGCTTTAAAATGCCATCACAGTTTCTAAATGAACCCCAGATAAATCCCCACTTTTCCCATTTCTATGTGCCCCCTGGAGAGTTTGCAGTATTTCAGGACACTGAGATTTTGAGGAATGTGCTGGAAACAACCCATATGTACAGTATTTCAGGTGATGCCAAAGTATTTTCCTCAAGTAATTTCTGTCAACAAACCTATACAATTGCAAAATGTTTTGTTTTGTAAAATGAAATTTCATGGGATATCAGTTGCTTATTTGGTGAAACTAGACTGCTTTTTATATGAGTTGAAATGTGTGCTCTTTACTGGTAGGAAATGATGCTTAATTTACAACAAATTCTGGGGGACTAGATAATGCATTAAGGAGCGACTTTTGCTTCAGTTTTGGCATTATTGACAAAGTGGTGCATTTGACTTTTTGGCATTTAGTAAATCTCAGTGTTCTATCTCTATCTTTTTAAGGAAAAGAAAATGCTAGATTCTGATTCATGAATCTGAAATTCTTGCAAACTCATAGGCAATAAAAATGCCAATAAAAGGGCAATTTTTATGTTTTTCAATTTATTTTATGTATATGGGTGTTTTGCCAGCATGTATGTCTCTGCACCACATACATGCCTGGTATCTAAGGAGACCAGAAGAGGACATCGGATACACTGAGACTGGAGTTATGGATGGTTGTGAGCCTTCAAATGGATGCTGAGAATCAAACCTGAGTCCTCTGGAAGAGATGCCAGTGCTTTTAACTGCTGAGCCATCTCTCACATAAAAGGGCAGTTTTAAAGTAGACATTTTCTAGCAGCTGTCACTAATAAACAAAACTTATCCCCTTTGATGTACATCAAACATGACATTTGGGCTTTGCTTATACCTTCTCTATGAATTATAACCCACTCCTTGCTAGAATGTGTATTTCTAGTTCTTCAAAATCATCTTCAAAATCTGTTAAATGTTTTATAATAATTTATAATACACTTACTTAGTTTGGAAATAGTAAGGGTATAGTTTGTAGACTGAATAAAATCTTTGTGCAGGAGATTGATGATTGCTTTTCTGCCTTGGGTTTTACACTCTGAAGGCAAAAACTGTAAAAGTAAAACCCACTCGTTATAGCCTTCATGCGTTCTGTTGTTTTTACTCACAATTGAATTCCACTAAAAAATGCACCAAAGAGACCAATCATTCCCAGGAACTCCACTCGGCTCAGGGTTCGGATGATGGATTCTTCCCAGACGTTAGAGATGCCGTACAGCGTGGCTCCTCCCAAGACAAGGAGGTCCCCTACCAGCTTATTTTCCCCTAGGAAACAAAGAAAGCAGATGGAGTCTCAGAAAAATCTTAGCAAGAATCTGGCGCCAGAAAACTGAGTTTCTCTTGTCTGTTTTCTTCCAACACTTTTATAAGAAGCCCAGTAACTTCTAACTGAAATCAAGTAAAGGTTTTAAAAATATGCTTTCTAGACATGCTGGGATATAAAAAGCTACCTAGATATCTTAGTGGAACTGGAAGTTTTCCCAAAGAATGAAGTTTTTCTCAGTTCAGTTCTTTCCAGAGCACATGTCTCTGTCTAAGGATGTGTCTGCACATATGTGCTAATATGCACATGTATTATTTTTTTAAATATTTATTTATTTATTTATTTATTTATTTATTTATTTATTTATTTATTATGTATACAATATTCTGTCTGTGTGTGTATGCCTGCCGGCCAGAAGAGGGCACCAGACCCCGTTACAGATGGTTGTGAGCCACCATGTGGCTGCTGGGAATTGAACTCAGGACCTTTGGAAGAGCAGGCAATGCTCCTAACCTTTGAGCCATCTCTCCAGCCCCTATTTTTATTTAAGGGCATTTTCCAACTGTTTGATGAATCTGTCATAAACCCAATGAAGTCACTTTCCACCCTCTTCAATGGATAGAGAGTAGGTATAACAGCAGCCAGTCCTATATTTTTTACCATTGACGAGCTGTGTACAGACTTAGACAAGGAGAATGATAGGATTCATGAAATTTCAACTTCTCTGACACAGCTTCACATATAATTCACATAATATTAATATTTTCTCTTTTTCAAACAAAAACCACATTTTTTCAAACTCAGTTTGGACTGGTTATTGTAGTGAGGAGGCAAGCAGGCTTGCTTTTTGTCCTGCCCTGGCTCCCGGCTGCCTGGCTAGCTTATGTCCCAAAATAATTACACGGAAATTGTATTCATTTAAACACTGTTTAGAAACCCTGTCTCAAAAAAAAAACTGCTTGGCCCATTAGCTCTAGCCTCTTATTGGCTAGTTCTCACAACTTGATTAACCCATTTCTAATAATCTGTGTAGCACCACGATGTGGTGGCTTACCGGGAAAGATTCAGCATGTCTGACCTGGCGGCTGGCTACCTCACTTCCCTTCTTCCCAGCATTCTGTTCTGTCTACTCCACCCACCTATGTTCTGACCTATCAGGCCAAGCAGTTTCTTTATTAATTAACCAATGAAATCAACACAAAAGCGAAGACCCTCCCACATCAGGTTATCATTTATGTCCAATTTTTAATTGAGTTTTATTGAGCTATACATTTTTCTCTGTTCCCCTCCCTGCTTCTCCCCTCCCCCTTTCAACCCTCTCTCAAGGTCCCCATGCTTCCAATATACTCAGAGATCTTGTCTTTTTCCACTTCCCATGTAGATTAGATCTATGTAAGTCTCTCATAGGGTCCTCATTGTTGTCTAAGTTCTCTGGGATTGTGATTTGCCAGCTGGTTTTCTTGGTTTTATTTAATAAATTCCTTATTCTATAATTGAGCGACCTCTTCCCACTTCAGGTAGTGTGGATGGAAGCCATGGAAAGAGAGAATAAAAACCAACAGTAGGAGCAACCTCCCTGATGCAGTCTCTCTACTGGCTTCTGTCTCAGCGTATCAGGTGCCACACAGCTGTCAGCTCGGCGGACACACAGAGGTGAAGAATGGGAAGGTTGTCCACTACGACAGCACTAAGGAAGAGACAAACATCTGAAATCTTTGAATTCTGAGACTCTCTGAACAACCCTAAAACTGTAGAAGAAAGCAGTCACTATTCTTTGGAGAGCATGGAACATGCTCTAGGTATTGGATTTACATGAACCAAAGCAGGGCTTCCACGGACTTCTGTATTTGGTTACCTCAGGCTATATCTCTCTGCAAATGGCATCACCCTTTCCCAAGCAACTTCCCTCTCCTGGGTGGGGCTGGGGGGAGAGTGAAAGAAACCCTAAAAGACAACAGCTTACTGGAGTTACTCTCAAGGGAATGAAGCTGAGATGTGATCCTGGAAGGGCGATGAGACTTCCTTGAGTCCACGAAGAGCTATCATCGCTATTCAGCAGATGAGCAGAAAATGTAAGGAGGCCCTAATGAGGAAATCAAACCTGGAGGAAGGAGCCCTGGGTACCTCTGTTAGAGAAACGAAGGTTGTCTTTATCGGGAAATCTTCAGCAACTGATTCATTTTTAAGTGTCAGCTACTGAAGCATGAAAATCTTTGAATGTGACATAGTCAATACCCCAAATTCTAAAACACATTCTAAAGTCACTTTTCATTCAGGAAATATTTCAGACTCTTGTAATGACATGAAGTCACTGTTATGAATATCAATTATTGTTGTACTAGTTAAATATAGAAGGGCTTCTGAATAGAGCTCTTAGTTAATACAATTAATTTTATATGAATGGATTCCTGAAAATGAAGTCATAGTGAACTATCCTAATAAGAAATAGAGGAACATCAGTCTATCTTTTAAAAGTCCTAAAAAGTGGACACTGGTTTTTGGTGAGTAGTCTTGTAGAGTTATTTATCTTTTAAGATTTATTTTGATTCATGTGCACACACGGTTGTCATATCTCCAGTAGCTGGCATTACAGGCAGTTGTAAGACGCCAGATGTGAGTGCTGGAAATCAGATCAGGTCCTCTGAAAGGACACAAGTACTCTTAGCTGCAGAGTCCCTCGAACCCATTCTTTGCCATTCTAGGCTAGTCTGTAGGCTGACCTCCTAAAGGAAATGTAGTTATCAGTATCTTCATTTATTCGATGATAAATTTTGGTAATAATATAATTCAAATACAACTTCAAGTTCAGAAATATTTTCAAAGTTACCACTGACAAAATATTACACAGCATTTATTATTATAATTCTATTTATTAGTTTTAAAGTTACTTTAAAGTGGATATATGTGCATATAGCGTGGGCTACAGTTTGGACTTAGATGCCCCTGAAAGCCCACCTGTGAAGGCTTGGTTCCCAGCACATGGTACTCTTGACAAGAAGTGGAACTATTATGAGGTAGTAGGATGACGAAAGAAGTTGTCTTTTGGAGCATGGTCCTAAAGAGGATATTGACACCCAGTCTGTCCTCTCATTTTCTCTCTGTTCCTTGCATGCCACGAATGAAACAGCCCCTTTCTGCTATACCCTTACACCATGATGTGCTATGCTACACTTTTCTAAATTCCCACAGTGTCAAAATTAACAATGTTTTGAATTATCATAGCTTTCAATTCGGGTAGAGCTGGGTAAACCAAACCTGTCATGAACTACAGGGTCTTCCTTTATGTTATTTTCTCTTTTTATTGTTGTAAGAATAAAATAGTACGCAAAATGTTTAGCATACCATGTCACACGGCTTGTTCATAAATGATGTTTCTAAAGGGCTAATCTTCATTTTGTTTGAATAGTTCTCTGTCTGCATGGGTGGGATACTTCTCACTCTAGATTGCTCAGGGATTCTAGTCAACCTTTCATAATTGTTTTTCAAGAATTAGTTTTCCAGCCAGGTAGTGATGGTGCATGCCTTTAATCTCAGCACTCGGGAGGCAGAGGCAGGCAGATCTCTGTGAGTTCAAGGCTAGCCTGGTCTACAAGAGCTAGTTTCAGAACATCTAAGGCTGTTATACAGAGAAACCTTGTCTTGAAAAACAAACAGAAAAGAAATAGTTTTTCATATTAAATTCTTGCTTAATTACAAGAAACATCTTTTTAAGATAAATATTTGTTATGTGTGGTACTAGAAGAAGGTTATCTATAAATCACAATTTGCTACTAGTTCAAGAATAAGCTTTATTATTTGGGAGTATTGGAAGACTGCTAGTTCCTTTGATGAAAATGGACCTTTAAATAAATTGGAGTTTTAAACAGAGAACTAACTCTCTTGTTTTCATGGGACTCTGTGATAACTATAATATCTCACATCTGAGCAATCCTCCATCCTGGGCAATCCAGGATGATCATTAACTCTAATTAACTATTTTAAAGCACCTTCATATTTCTCAAACAAGATACAATTATAGAAAAATAAGAATTGAGTTAAGTAGGAAAAACTGGACTGCATAATTTACCTTGAATTTTGAGGATGAAACATGAGAATTTTTCTGAGTTATTAGGATAAAATGAGGCAATGTATGAGACGGTGCCTGGGAGCATGGCATATTCAACAAAGACGTCACTTTTATCTTATTTCATCTAGCTGTCTGGCTCTTTTAGAGTATTTTCTTTTCCTTGAAATAAATACAAAGTTATAGCTAATAATAATAATAATAATAATAAATTGTTGCCATGGGTAATTAACATCATCGCATCAGTGACCTGAATGATGCAATAAATATAGTAGAGAATGGCTATTTTAGGAGAATTATATTTTGTAATGGGGAATGATTTTAATCTTTGCCTCCCTCTTAAAGCTTCCGTCCGTTCATTTATAACAACAAATTAGAAAAGTGGAGGCCATAGTGACGTATCTCCGGGTTTACAGACTCATGGTTCCATGCTCCAGCATGCCCAAGATTCCCACAGTCTACAAGATGTCTCTACCACTCACATTAGCAGAGGCATAGATGGTCTTTCAGAGAGACCTGTGACGCAGATGGGAAGCTAAATGGTGAAAAGAGAGTTCTCATATTAGGTCTACTGCTTTTATTGACCAACTTGGAAAAGAAATCTACTTTTGAAGACCTTAATGGTATAGGAAGTTCTTATGGTGGGTGACTAGCCATGCCCGTGACAGGCACACCATGGGTGTCAAAGTGAGGCCTCTCATATCAGGAGCTTGGGCGCCTTCCTTGACCCCTGTCTGCAGTAGGCAAATAAGATGGGTGCGTTTCATCAGCACCACTCATTCTGGGCCTGGACCTATTTTTTGTATGCAGTTCCTGATATCATCTGAGAAGGTTCCTTCACCCAGGCTTAAATCGAGGCGGAGTTCCTGTTGCGCAGAAGAGGAAACATGCCAACAAAGAATATTAAAACAATTAACTATAATGAGGCCAAAGTAATTGTGAGTGGGCTAAAATCACCATGTTTGGGGACAGAACTGTTGAAATCTTAAGCTAAGAGGAAACAAGACTTAAGCAATATAATAAAAAAAAAAAGTCAGACATTCTCTTTTCCTTTGGAAAGCTCTTGATGTGATTGTCAGAATTTGTATGAGTTCAACGATTCATTAAAGTTCTTGTGAGTATCCACAATATTACAGAAAAGCCTGGTGATCGTGGCTGATTAATGCAATTGAGCCCACTGTACTTTAAAGACAGAAATAAGAGGGACAATTTTAGCAATAACGCAGACAAATTTTAAACTTATATTGATTTCAAAAGCAATGTGTTCTTTTAAAATAGCTTATATAATAGTTGAGATTTCTGAAAAATGGAATGTTTTATTGAGATAGAGTATGTGTATCCAAAGAGCCTTTGGATTTCATATTTGCACTGGGCTTAAGGCCTTGGTCTATTTGCTTGGGCACCATTTCAGCAGCACAAAGGATGCTCTGCAGTCATCAGATGTAATTCTGGTTACACAGGTGCTTTGTGTGTCACAAAAGCTAACGCTGTGAGTTTCAAGCGGGTCCACTGGGACTGCTGCAGCATGTTTGAGCCATGTCTTCATTTCAGTTACAACAGCAAGTGACCACTTAACGAAAGGCTCTCAAAATGGATTTGTAGTCCTTTTCTTAACTTGTAATGTTTTCCTACCACTTCAGAGCCAGAAAACATTAGTGTATGCAATCTAATAAATCAGTTCAAAGTTCACTTGCTCTTGGAGTCTAAAATACTTGGAGTTACCGGAACAGCTGGCTTGGTTGTCTATGGAATAAGATGACTGGAATGAGTGGCTAGGGTCAACAGCCAAATTTCTTCTAAATAAAGGCATATACTTCTGTTTCATCTGTGTTTAAACAGTGCCAAGAAAGCTTAGAAACTGTAGCCAAACTGTGACATTATATCACACAGAATGCTATCTACGGAGTTCTGAAAAGATTCCTATCAAGACCACTGACTGTCTACGAAGCACTCCATCAGACCGCCTGTAAGCTATCTCTCAATGGTCCACGGAACAAGGGTTCACAAGGGAGAACTGGGGAGACAATGGGTTTATATTTCTAAGCCATCTGCTGAGGTATGGATTTATAACCTTCCGGCTGCAGGTCCAGGAGAATGAGGATGTTCCCTGTTTATTCTCGTTTGTAGCTTTAGTTGTTAGCAATGTGGAGGGAAGAAAAACCTGCCTTAAAGGCGGGGAGCCCAGGAGTTTAGCCTCTCCCATCTCAGCGCAATGATCTTGGATAACTTGTTTGGCTCCTCCAGAACCTGATGTTCACTTAGGTCAAATATAAAGGAGGTTGAAGAAGGTCCTTAACTTTTGCTACAAACTTCTGTGATGCAATGTATGTGACATCGTCCCAGAAATTTCATACAGTCTTGTCTCATAAAGCAAACTGCCCCAATTTGAATACTCATTTCACTATCTAACATTTTCAAAGAAAGGACGCTTCCAAGAGCTTTCGAGGTAAGCACTTTCTAGTCCACTTCTGGTAACAGCAAAGGGACGGGGAGGAGGCTGTGCCGTTCTTTTCTCTTCTAAAACTCTTTCTATAGCACAAAGATTTGAAATCTATTGACAAAGGCCTTCCAGAAACTACTAGGATCAGGGTTCCTCCAGAATATTCACAAGAATCTGATGACTTAATCACAAAACTCTGTCTGAGAAGTTTCTAAGCTGTGATCAATATAACAGCTTGTCCCATCAAAATAAACCCATAAAAATCAATGTAAGAGATGGTATTTCCATCCTCTAGAAACGACACATTCTTCTCTGGTCTTCAGATTGTAAATACCCGTTCTCTGGCTTGTAAACCAACCATCATCCAGTAGGTAGGAAGTTTTGTGTTTCTCGGACCTGACAGAGCTGGGGCTGGGTGGGGAGGAGTGGGAAAGGCTTTGTAACTAAGTTTCTGATTGACTTGTCAACACTACCTTTAACTAGCCGTTCTAAGCCAACAGCTCTGACATTCAAAACTTCCTTCACAGAGACGGTGACATCATTTTTAAAAACTATGTGAACATCTCTGAATTTTATATCCTACATTCATCCAGGATATATGGATCAAGGACCTTATATTAGCTACTATTTTAGGAGCGGGGCAAAAACATGAACAACACGAACTCTGCCACAGAACAACCCAGTTCCTAGGAGTCCTATTTCCCTTGACATTCCTGGTATCCCTGGGGTCCCCCTCGCAGATATGAGTGACCTGGTGACCACCCCAAGACTCACCTGCTCCCTGATGCCTTCCCACGAGCACGTCAGCTCCCACCATGCAGCCCATCCCCAGGATGCAGACCACGATGCCGATGAAATGCACAGCCTTGTACCGGATCAGCAGGAAGAACCAGGAGAGCAAAATCACCACCGGGATCACAAAACAGTCCAGGAGCTATTGGGAGCATTAAAGGAAAGAAGAGCAAAGGGTTCAGGGATGCTAGGACACAGAAAAAAAGCCCCACTCTGTCGGAAAGTCCTTCGCTGAACAGCCTTCGTTAGAGGCAGAGCAGAAGCAGTGAAAGCTCCCTCAGCCCTAGACACAAGATAGCTTTGTGTCTCACTTAACCACAGACATCCTCCTGGGACTTGAGGAAGGGGAAGACGACAAATGAATAAGACTGGATGGGGGTGAAAGCTTCCCTGCCCTCTCTGCGTCGTTTCACTGCCCATCTTCTTCAGAGCCCTGAAAATGCTCCTAGGAACACCTGGGCCATGGGGAGGCTACCTTGAGCCATTTGACATGGTTCCCCCACTTCAGGAGTAGCTATGGGAATGAAAGGTGTGGTCAAAGAGTTTTCTTCAAATTCATAGAACCTAGAAAATGTGTACTTACTTTTTTCAGGCAATTATCAGCCTTCTAATACTGAAGTCTTTAATAGTTGTTGTTTCATTTTTAATATCTCCATACATATTGGCCTGACAAATAGTGTGGTCTGAGTCCCTGAGAGCTGGTGCAATTGACCTTGGTGAGGTAGAGAGAGAACATGGGGACATGAAGGGAATGAGAAGAGTCCCGGGCAGGGAATCGGAGCCCTTGCTCTATGGCACTGGACTGTCCAGTACTCAGGAGGCCTCTAGTTCTTACTAGAAAGGCAACAACCCCTTCAACCCTCCTTGGTCATCAGCACAAAGCTCAGAGTTAATGCAGAGGGAAGCATCTTGTAGTTGGGCACAATGCATCATATCTGCAATCCAAGTACTGGGGAAACTGAGGCAAGCAAATCATGAGTGTGGGGCCAACCTGAGCTACAGAGTGTGCCCTTGTCTGTAAAACAGAAGAAAGGACTGAAGATATAGCTCAAGTAGTATATTGCTTGTCCAGCAGGCACAAAGCCCTGGGTTCAAGCCACAGCACAGCATGAAACAGGTCCATGGTTGTGTGTGCTTCTGAATCCAGAGGAAGAAGTCATGCTTGGATACATACTGTGTTGGAGGCCAGCCTGGACTACATGAGGTCCTGCCTCAACAATACCAAAATCGGCTTAATAAAAGTATCTGTAAAAACTGAAGTACAGGCTGGGGCGGTGGTGGCGCACGCCTTTAATCCCTGCACTCAGAAGGCAGAGGCAGGCGGATCTCTGGGGGTTCAAGGCCAGCCTGGTCTACAAGAGCTAGTTCCGGGACGGGCACCAAAGCTACAGAGAAACCCTGTCTCGAAAAAAAAAACTGAAGTACAACAACATATTTTAAAATATGACTCCCCCAAAGGCTGTTTATAAATCTTCAAATGCTTTAGGCTCCCTGGGCTTTGATCTGTCTCTATCACTTTGATAAATCTACTGAAAGTCATTGCCCAATGTTGGGTCCCTCCACTAGGCAAACCAATATCCCACAATACTTCAACTTACGTGTTCTGAATCAAAGATTTGTGATTTACCATGCTGCTTGTACAAATCCTTGCTAGAATCCTAAGCATTGGCTTTGATCCTGCAGCTGCCAGCACAAGGAAGGGATCCCTAATGCTCCTCCATTCGTACTGCCTACCTCTCAATGATCAGTACAATCTGATCTGTCTCTTCCATCTTGTAAATGTCGGGATTCCATATTCATGCCACCCTCTGCCACTCGTACTATCAAGACTGAACCAGCGTCCTCTCCTACAGAGACAGAGCCCTTCCTGCTAGCCCCAGAGCCTTCACTCCTGGAGGCTCCCCCTTTCTGAAATGCTTTGCTCTAATTCTTGAACTTTCTGTCTCGCTTATTTTTCAGCATGTAGTTTATATGCTTCCTCGTCAAGAAAGCCTCTCAGATCTGAGGATGAAGTCGGGTCCCACTTGACAGTTTCCTTGCACCTTTTTCTCCTTCGTAGCTCCCATTGCAACCCTACTTAGTCAATATATCCTTTCTTGGCACAATGTCAAGCTTATTCACTTGCCTGTTTTTAGCATGCAGAATGCTGCCAGGCTCTTGAGAAGTGCCCAATAATAGCTACTGAACAAGAACATAGATTTCTGATGATCTGAAGCATCAAAATCCAGCCTCTGAGATCAGTAAGGTCTGGGAAAGGTTTGGGTATTCACACGGTATCTCTGAATGTCAGCCTAGTCAATTGGGAGCATAAACAGAGCTAAGAATCCTTGCTCTCACCAAAGATGTGTGTGATGTGGACAAACCCTCATGCATCTCTATGGATTGGGCTTCTCTCTTGCCAGATGACCAAGGTACTCAGAGTACTCAATCATCTCCAGGGTTGCTGAAAGATGACGGAGTCACAGTGAGAAAGTACCATGTGGATGTCACACCAGGAAGTATTGTGAGGACAGGGGTCTAGTCTCAGGGGCACAGTATCCCTGGAGGGGTCTACATAAGCCACAGCAGCTGGTGGGATTGCTTTACAGCAGCCCAGAGTGGCTCCCTTGCACAGTTAAATTAACAATGTAAGTTAATGATCTGTCTGATGTGGTTATATGCGCTATGTTCGATTTTACAACTGGCTTCAGATGCCATATAATGAAATTTCAGTTTGCCAGTGAAAATTATTCTCTACACATAACACAGCCGCTGTTTCATTTTACAAATTAAAACTGATTGGATTAAGTTGAAATATTTCATTACATGCCATACAGTTGGGATTGCATCTGACTGGCAAGAATCTTTCTGCAGAGCTAATGGCTTCCCTTCCTGGATCATTGAGGCCAGACCAGCAGCACCAGACCATACAGCCTTTGAAAAGAGCTTTTTTGTCTCTCAGCATCACTGGAAACACTAGAGCACTTGGTGAGCACTGGGACTGTTGCTTCTTGGTTTGGGTATGAAAACCCTTGCTTGTAAGCATTAGCTGGTCCCAAGGAAGGAGAGTGTTTAGAAAGAAGAGAAGCATGTTATCAAGTCGGGGCTCATACGATGCTTGTTCAAGAGAAATTTGGTGCTCAGTATGGAGTGGGGCTTGGTAAATGATGCTTGAATAGTAGACACATCACTGACTTCCAGAAGGAACATTTGAGATAATCTATGCCACTGCTGGCACTTGGAGTCTGGTGTCAATTCTTCAATTGGTGAGACTGTCTCTTCTCTCTGAAGAAAGCCAGTACTGCTGGCCTCATCCTTAAAGCAGGCCTACAGCTCTACCAATGAACGCCCATGCGGGGTATCATCTCCCCAGTGCGGAATCTCCAAGATCCAGTTCTTTGAAAGTAGGGCACTCACAAGTCCCATACAATTTCTGGTCTCAACAGTGGCAATGAATAATAACACCTTTGAACAGTATTTCAGTGGCAATCAAGGACAACCACATTGAGTTGCTACTACTGTGGTCTCAACATGGTGTCTGTCACTACGAGGAAGAAGCTGTTTGGCAGCTGGTATTAGTAAATCAGTTATTAGTTTTTAGTGACTCTCTCTCTCTCTCTCTCTCTCTCTCTCTCTCTCTCTCTTTCTTTCTTTCTGGCCTCCAGCTTAACTTCTTATCAAAGACTGCTCAGATCATAAAACAGAGAGACATTATACTAACTATCCACTACAGAGAATGTTAAACAAGAAAATGTGAACAAACTCACCTTCAGTTCTATGACTAACAGTTTATAAGAATTAAATCTCAAAAGGAATGTTTTTCATATCCCTTACATATTTTTGTGAGATTTGGGTTCCTTGTAATTATTGTTCACCCTGAAAGCTTGGCGAGGCAGGTAACAAGATCAAACTTGCTTTTGCTTAAACTGAGCCAGATTTAAACCAAAGTCCTCAAAGATCAAAGGTGCATGCTTTTTCCCTTGGTTTCTCAAGACCAATAAGTGTTCCATAATTTTTAAATATAAAAAGCATGGTCTAGAGGAAAATAATTTTAAATTGTCAGCAACTATGACCAAACAGAAAGAGGGAAGGTTTCTTGAACCAAAACAATTATTTTAACAAGAAATGCAAAACTAAGAGTCCAGCAGGAAAACAGATCTTCCCTGTTGAACATTCAACATGATGGGCTTCTCTTCACGCTGAATGAGTTCTTGTGGCCACGGTCATAACTGGAGGGTTTTAGAGATACTAAACGTAGCCTCCTGGCGGGGCAGAGAGGATTAGCTTTAAGCCCATTTCTCAATGGAAGATTAAAATCCCAGTACCAAAAGATAAATAACCATTATTTTACAACCACATCATACTCTGAAACAGCTCAAAGAATACAGGATCTGGGCATGATGGCAAAAGTCTATATTAGAACACTCAGGAGACAGACGCAGAGGCATCATGAGTTCCAGGCTAGTCTTGACACAGAGGAAGACCTAGCTCAGAAAACAAAACAACCCAAACAAAGGAGGAAAAATGTAAATACTATGAAAATCGGTCATTGCTCTTGGATTTACATACAGCTTCCCCTCTTAAGGATTTAAACTAATTCACTCCCCTTGTATGTTAAAGCCTCATTCCAGAGGGATTTGGAACCTCTTACCTGACTTTGTTGACGGACAGCAGTAGGACGGTTCTTACAAGCCATGATGACAGCACTGGGAATGTTTTTGCACCTACAGCTTTCACATTTACTGAGGGTTTCCTGGTTCTCACTTACAATTTGAAAAGAGCCCTTTAAAGGAGAAATGGCTGGCCTCAAATTTTTTTTTTTAAGTAAGGAAACTGGTTCCAGGAGTAGAGCCAATTAGTGTTAGAATTGGGCCTAAAATACTAGTTTCTAGACCCTGAGGTCAGAATTCAAACGCAACTTACAGAAGTTAGAGGTCTGTGTTGACGATGTTTTGATGATGACAGATTGTGTGTGCATGCATGTGTGTGTGGTATGGTGTGGTGTGTGTGTGTGTGGTTTGTTGCAGCAGAATTTACCTTTCCTCTCTTTTTCATTTCCACCAATTTCTGACTGTCTTGCCACTGCATTCTTGCCTGTAGTCTTTAATCATACTTGGTTATATATCCATGCACCACCCCAACACAGATAAACACCTATCTCTCTCTCTCTGTCTCTCTCTGTCTTTCTCTCTCTCTGTTTCTCTCTCTCTTACACACACACACACACACACACACACACACACACACACACACACACCATCCATCTCTTCCTGTCGGCATCTACTCAGGTTTTTCTCTCTGTTAATGCTACCTCTACTTGCCTGTGCTTCATAGACCACCTCCTCATAGTATACTTCAGATTCCTACATTTCTGAGAGTAGATGCTACATGGATGAGAGTGGGGACCCGGCTTCTTGTACAATCATACGAGATATTTAAGGCCCTTGCAAGGTAAATGCTAGCACACTGCAGACCCAGAGTGGTAGTGTAGGGAGAGCCAAAAGAAGCAGGAGAGCAACTCTGATACTCTAGTGGTGCTTTGGTCGTATTCCTGTAGAATCAGAGTTCCAGCTGGTCCGTCAGCCTGGTGAGCTCTAAGAGGAAAGTCCTAGCTGCCCAAGAGATCCCTGAGCTCTATCCTTCCTCTGCTTCCAAGGTTCTTCCTGTTACGTGTCCTCCAGCACCACAGTTCCATTGCGTTCCTGTGCAAGCCCACTGCACAGCCATAGTTAACCTCCCCATGTACCCATGCACACATGGATCCAAAATCCTCACTCTTGTCTGCGGCTCTGATACTGTGTACATTTTCTTCTGATTTTTCTAACTAAGAAAGTTCTTGTTTTCTCCAATATTTGTTTATGTAGATTGAGGTCTATTGTAGGATTCCCTGGAAACACACCAGCCATGCCAGCCAGAGAAGCAGGTAGGGAAACTGAAGATCCTTACTTCTCTTCACTTTCCTCCAAATCCAAGCCCCCGGTTCTGTAACAGACTACCTGCTGTGGTCTCTCCTCATTTTCTGTCCCATTTCTAGGGCACTAAGCAGACCTTTGTGGAAACCCTGCTTTCCATTCTCCTGTAGGCCTTCCCAGCCCCCACTCCAGCCCATACCTATTTTTAAGTATTAGCGTCTTATTCCTAGAAACACATTTACCAAATGACCACACCAATCAGAATTCCAGAAGAATTCCCTACCTGGTAACACACAGCCACCACATTCTCCTAAAAACCAGAAAGGACATCAAAAACTAAGGAATAAAACACCACCCAACAACAGATATCAGCATCTAGAATTGCAATCTTTCCAAACCTAGATGCCTAGATGTCAACATAAAAACACAATCAATAACTGCCAGGACAATATATCTCCACTAAAGCCCAGAAAACTATGCCAGTAGGCTCTGAGAATGGCAACACAGCTGAGCAACTACCCTAAAATAGCCTTTATGAATATCATAGTGGTCCTTAAAGAGGAAATAAACAGATTCCTTAAAAAAATCTATGAAAACACAAAGAGTGAAAGGAAATGAACAAAACAGTTCAAGACCTGAAAATGGAAATAGAATCAATAAAAAAACACAAACTGAGGGAAATCTGGAAATGAAAATTTTAGGAAGTTGAGCCAGAACCTCAGAGGCAATCCTCATTTGCAAGATGTAAGAGATAAAAAGAGAATCTTAGACATTGAAGACTTGATAAAAAAAAATGGATACCTCAGTCAAAGAAAAATGTTAAATTAAAAAAGAAAAAAGAAAAAGACAGCATAAAATCCAGGACACTATTAAAATACCAAATCCAAGAACAATAGGATTAGACAAAGGAGAATAAACTCAGGATAAACTCTTTTCATTAAAATCATAGAAGAAAATTTCCCTAGCCTAAAGAAGAAGATGTTAATCAAGGTACAAGAAGCATACAGAACACAAAACAGACTGGACCAGAAAAAAAATCCCATCAGCGCATAATAATCAAAACACTAAAGGCAGAGAAAAAAGAAAGAATGAATATTAAAATCTGCAAGGGAAAAAGATAAAGTAACATAAAGATAGGCCAAATTAAAACAATGCCGAAATCAATCCTAAATAATCAAAAAGCTGTTGGAGTTATCACTCTACCTGACCTCAAACTGTACTACAGAGCTACGGTAATAGAAACAGGATGGTATTGGCACAACACAGCCATATCGATCAATTGGAATTGAACTGAAGATACAGACATAAATCTAAACTGTACTACAGAGATATGGTAATAGAAACAGGATGGTGTTGGCACAGCCCAGCCACATTGATCAATTGGAATTGAATTGAAGATACAGACATAAATCTGCACACCTATGGATACCTGATTTTTGATAAAGAAACCAGAAATACATACTGGAAAAAAGACACCATGTTTGACAAATGTTGCTGGCCAAACTGGACAACAGCCTGTAGAAGAATCCTCTTAGATCTATCCTTATCACACTGCACAAAACTCAACTCCAAACAGGTCAAAGACCTCAACATAAAACCAGATTTATTGGATCTGATAGAAGGGAAAGTGAGAAATTCCCTTGAACTCATTGGTGCAGGAAGAGACTTTCCGAACAGGACACCATTAGCATAGACACAAATATCAACAATCAATAAATGAATAGTATGAATAAATGAAACATAAAAGCTTCCATAGGCAAAAGACAATGTCATTCAGACAGAGCAGATGCCTATAGAATACAGAAAGATTTTTTTTACCAACTACACATGGGATAGAGAGCTAATATCCAAAATATACAACAAACTTGAAAAACTAGATATTACAAAAAAAGAACTAACCAAATTTAAAGATGGGGTATAGATCTAAATAGAAAATTCTCAAGAGGAAACACAAATGGCTGAGAAATACTTAAAAGAATCGGGGGAGGGGGACTTAATGGGGGAAGGGGAGGGAAATGGGAGGCAGTGGCGGGGAGGAGGCAGAAATCTTTAATAAATAAATTTAAAAAAGAAAATAAAAAATAAATAAATAAATTAAAAAAAAGAAACCTTCAACATCTACAGTCATCAGGGAAATACAAATCAAAACTACTTTGAGATTTCATTTTACGCCAGTCAGAAGAGTCAAGATCCATAAAACAAGTGACAAATTTGGGCAAAGACGTGGAGTAAGGGGAACACTCACCTATTGTTGGTGGAAGTGCAAACTCACAGGGACTTTAAGATAAACATTGTGATGGTTTCTCAGGAAGATGGGAATCTATCTCATAATCCTGCTATATCCCTCTTGGACATGTAACTAAAGGGATGTTTCACCCTATTACAGAGTCACTTGCTCAGCCATGTTCATTGCTGCCCTATTCTTAATAGTCAGAAACTGGAAACAGCCTAGATCCCCAAGAGAAGAATTGATAGAGGAAATGTGGTACACTTATGCAATGCAATGTTACTCAACTGTTAAAATAATGACCTTCACAGGTAAATGAATGGGTCTAGGAAAAAAAAATTGGAGTAAGGTAACCTAGACCCAGAAAAACAAATATAATGTATACTCACTTATATGTGGATATTAGCTGTTGTTGAGTCAATGATAACCAAGCTACAACCCATAGAGCCACAGAAGTTAGATATGGAGTCAGGGACTGGGGAGGGGGAGCAGATAGATCTCCACAGAGAAAGAAAAGAGAATAGATAGTTCTGAATGAAATGGGTGACTGGAGCGGGAGGATCAAGTGGAAGGAAGAAAGAAAAGCAGTTAGAGGATAGGGACTAGAGGATATGGGGAGAGAATTAGGGTGCACTTGAGGGTAGTATGGAAACCTAATGCAGTAGAAGTTTTCTCAAATATACAAAAATTGTTGAGGTACAATCACCAAACAATGGAGGCGACAAAGCCCCAACTGAACACCTCATCACCAAATGAAGCTTCTAATACTAGGTGCAGGTTGCATTTAATTGAGCTGTTAGTCAAAAGAGTCCCAAGGGAACCCCCAAATAACCCATGTTGTTGACAGAACTATAGTATAGGTTGTTTTCCCTATGCTGACAGCAAGGCTCCAGTGCTGAAGACAACACCTACACAACTCTTTGAACATGGAGAAGCCAAGCTGTTGCCTACATAGAGCCTTCTCCCCTGTGGTTTAGCATCTTTGTTACAGGAAGGTAGTCTGCTTGCTACTAAAAGAGAAGTGTGAACACCAGCCCATTCACAAAGCTGCATGATCTACAGTGGTGTCCTGCTGCCAAGATAGGCCCATGCAAGGGTAACACAAAGTTTGTGGGAGTAAACCACCAATATGTGATTTGACTTAATGACTGTTTCACGTGATGGAACCCATACTCTGACACTGTTACTGCTTGGTGGACATGGATCTGAGACTAGACATCCCAGACACTTAGGATAAAACCAAATACTACTGTTCTAAAACACAAAACAAACAAACAAAAAAAAATAGCAATAAAATGACTCCTAATGACACTCTGCTATACTCAAATTTAGTTTCCTCCAAGGGAGTCTCACTGGGAAAACAAACTACTCTTAAGAGTAGACTGCATGTCCAGCAATAGATGGCCAGTAGAAAATGAACTCAATGGCATCTTTGGAGGTTTCTTGTCTCATAATATGTCTGGGCTCCCCCCTTTTTTATTCTATCTTATATTTTAGTTTTATTTTTGCTTTTATTTTACTTTGTTTGTATTTTTATTCTCTCTTTTTATACTATATGTCCTTTGTGTATATATTGTGGTTTCCAGTTTGGTGTTTTTATGGCATTTTGGGTGTGCAATAGGGATTTACCTTGCACCTCTGGGTGGCAACCAAGTGTTAATAGTGATAACCTATAATACAACATTTTATTTTTATAAGAATGAGTAACTTTGACTAGAAACATGAAGAAAGGCTATGAAGATTCATTTCTTAAATTTAGGAAATAGTTTTTTTCTAAAGAGATCAAATCTAAATTCAACCCATTTCAAAGAATGACTTTAACTCATTAAAAATGATCAGCTAGCCGGGCGGTGGTGGCACAAGCCTTTAATCCCAGCACTCGGGAGGCAGAGGCAGGCGGATCTCTGTGAGTTCGAGGCCAGCCTGGTCTACAAGAGCTAGTTCCAGGATAGGAACCAAAAGCTACGGAGAAACCCTGTCTCGAAAAATCCAAAAAAAAAAAAAATGATCAGCTAACACTATATCTAGTACGTTACTGCATTTTGCACTGGCTGACATGGATGCTTTGAAAATGGATGAAGATGATCAGAAAATCTGAGAAAATAAGCTGGGGAGCTTCCCTGCAATTAAGAACAGACCTTTGAGGATATCTTCTACTCCTAAAGGCTTGGCATGGCTTATTCTTCAACCTTGTGGCATTTCCATTCTGGTGAAATGTACACTCAGAAACTGTGTTTTGTGTCTAAAATGCTACAAGTACAATTCTCTTTTTTGCTGTTCAATGCCTGTGGTCTCAACCACTTATTTCTTTCTTCTAGGACCTAGCCAGGAAAGAATAATAATTTGATCCCATTGGAATTGCCATTTTCTAAGTCAAATTGATTGGATATTGCCAGTTACCTAAAAGACCTAAGCCAGCAAATGGAGATCAGGCCACCAACACTAACATTAGTCTAAACGGCAGAAGGCAGTATTGCTTCCCATTTCCCACTACAACTTAACTTCCTGTAAGTTTGCATACAAATATCTTGCAAGACATTCATCAGTTCCCAGATCCTATCAGGACTCCTTCAATCAACGGACCATCTTAAGGGGTGCCTAGAGCCAGCAGCAATACAGCACAATGAGACTGTCTTCCTTCCCTTTTGTTTTAAAGCCTTGGAATCCCGGATGGTGGTAACGTCCCCTATTAGCTGGTGATGTGGATTTTGGAGGTGGCATGGGGCTGAGCAGGCATGGAATGGAGAGAGACGGCCCTGGCAACCTTTGGAAGGGATTGAAACCCAGCTTTCATGGTGGTAACAAGGTGAGAAGAACACCATCTTCACACTCCTTCTGCATTGTGCTTGATTCAGGAGATATACATGACCACAGATAGGCCAGTTTCTTTATCAAGGACCATATTTTATAATACTAGGCATAAAGGTCTCCAGGAGAAGAAAATCAGAATCTGTAAGAATAAAATGTTAACAACGATAATCTTTGAATGTGAAGATATGACTGAATCTTTCTAGTCCCATGGCTCAAATCTCCTGTGGTTTCTAAATTTCCTCTGAGCATATGCCACTCTCAAAATATAGAAAGCAGCATGCAATGAAAGCATAAGACTCTCTCTGTCTCAGGGGGAGCTGAGAGTTTATAGAAAGAAAACAAAACAAGACCTAAGCGCTCCCGTTTTAGCAGAGATTAATTAGGTGACCTCATCCCTCTGTCAAATCCTCTCTCTGCTGGTAAGAGACTCCTCCAGCAGCCTTCTGCTCCTCATTAGTGCTCCCCTCCGGCTAGTCACAGGGCAGGGGCTCCCCTCACCTGCCCGGCTGTCAGATGCTCCACCTGAGGCAGCCGTGGGTGATTCCAGGGAAAATAGTAACTCTGCATGCTTCCCTCCCTGCTTCTAATTGGTCATTCTCCCTGGTTTCTGAAAGTGACATGCAATTTAAATTCCTCTCCAGTGGGTACAACAGGAGCATCAGCAGGGACGAGTCTTTAAACAGGCAGACTGCAGAAACACAGAGCTGATGAAGTTCCCTTCTGTCTGACAGTCCTGATGAAGAAGAAACTGCGATTTGGAAAGTGCATATTCACATAGTATCGACAACCATTTGCATTCTCTGGCCTGAATAGTTATTCCTCCTGCAGACATTTGAAAAGGCAGCCAGGAGTTCATCAGGAGGCAACAGCACAAAATCACTGGCCGCTGTTACACAGTTACACCAGACTTTTGTCTCACCAGGCTCCTATATTCAAACCATTCTCTCCCAATCCCCATACCTTAGGCCTTAATGTTTGTATTTTATTGTCTTTAAATACTTGTGCTGCTGAAGCCCTGCTCCTACAATATTGCCAACAAGAGATAGAAACGACTGAGAGGTGCTTGCCACAGATGGCAGCTTTCCAGGCAATGTCCCTTCAGTGATGTGGCAAAAGTTCTCACACTACTTTCCCTTTTGGTTATTAACGGGACAAACGAACATGTGAATTGCTCATCACCTGAGGTCCCTTATTCAAGTGTCCTGTTTGGACACTTTTGCTTTACATTTTGGGTTTCAGCTGGAGAGGGAACCTAAGGTGAGGGGGAAGGGACACTGCCAGGCACAGAAAATCTGGGACAAGAGCCTAGAAATCTAGGTGACCAGAAGAGAAAGATAATTAGACTCAGGGCTTTTAGTCCCCTTGCAGAAAACTTGCCCGAGGCAGAAGAGAGCCTTCCCGGTGGACTCATCTCCACATTCCTTCAGGTTGAGCATCTCGGGACCAGCAAGAAGCTCTGATAACCAGCAAACAGATTTCACAGGGAAAAACCAAGAACTCCTGTTCCCTGGGCACTCGGAGACTGGTGCCATGACTGGTCGCTGATCTTCCAATTTTACGGATGAAGAATAGATCACAGATGCTCCAGCTACCTCACACTCTCTCTCATGCCTCCCCACAGTCCCATATCTCTCTTCAGGTGCATAGTGGCAAAGAACAATCAAACTGCTTTGGCCTCGCAGTATCCTCTGGCAAATTCCAGCAAGTCCAGGCTCCTCTTGTCCACACCTGCAGCAACTGTGAGTCATAACTTTATTTTCTTACTTATTTCCTTCCTTCTTCTGTGACTCCTAGCATGGAGGTTAGGTCACAAGATATGGAAAGCCCACACAAATGTGTAAGACCAAGTAATCCCCAAATCCCCTTTGCCTGTCAGGACCAGAGACACTCTTTCCTCAAGACCCCATCATTGGGGGCTGGAGAGATGGCTCAGTGGTTAAGAGCATTGCCTGCTCTTCCAAAGGTCCTGAGTTCAATTCCCAGCAACCACATGGTGGCTCACAACCATCTGTAAAGAGGTCTGGTGCCCTCTTCTGGCCTTCAGGCATACACATAGAATGTTGTATACATAATAAATAAATAATTATATAAAAAAGACCCCATCATTGCTGTCTATGGAACAACACTGTAACTCTGTTAATAAATCTCTTTGAAGACAAGTTACTTCAGTATTGTGCATTGAACTTTACATCTTTTACAATTAATCTCACAATCACATAGTAACCAGCCTGTCAGAGGTTCCCACCTGCCATTTCCTTATACAAATGGAAGGGTTTTTGGTTTGTTTGCTTGCTTTTAAATCAAGATCCAGGAAGAGGAGCAGTTGTATGGATTCAGTCCTAAAAAAGGTTATTGAGTTTGTCTGAAGAGCAGCCTGGAGGGCTTTCTCTCCCATGGAAAGGGGGCAACAAAGTTGACAGTCATCACTGGTTGAGAGGTTTTTTTTTTGCATTTTTATCTTTGAAGTGTGGGGTATAAGATAATGCCATAAGAAGCAGAATGATTCCAATGGTGTTTCTGCCTGAGTGTATTTCTGAGGAAGTCTTGCTTTAAGTAAGTCGGGCCCTAACTTGTGTGTTTTTTCTTATTTATAGAATTCGTGAACATGAGAACATTAGCGATAACATTAAAGCAAGTACACATTTCAAAGCACATATTGAAGGAAATGAAAGTTTTCTGATAAAATATTAATTCTGCATTAATTTTGCATCGCTTTTGATGCCTTGCAGCATTAAAACTGCACAGCAGGGAGAACCACTTTCCAAGGCTGGGGGAGAGCATCTTGTACTTTGGGGGTTTCTATTTCTGGCATCCCTATCTAGGTGTTGGGTTTTTTTTTTTAAAGACAAAATCTGGTTTTCCCTTTCTCATACTAGCCATTTGTTCATTCAGCAGATGATTACAGAAGGCCTTCCATGCGCACACACGCTTGCTTTCCCTCTCTGTGGACTTTCCAGGCACCGAGGGTCAGCCTGTCATACTCTGGAACACTTGGTCCCTCCCTCCTGGCCCTGGATCCTCACTCTAGCTGCTGTTCCCTGTCCCCCTGGTCTCTCTCCCTTCCCACTGGGGAGCTTTCTTGAATAACTGGTCCATCTTGGCCTTATCCATCCCTTTTCTCTTTCCCTTCCTGCCTCTCTCCTTCTCTCCCTCTCTCCTTATATAGCAAGCTGGAATTAGCCAAGGTCCTTGAATGGCTCCTACCTCTACATCCTAGTGCTAGGATTACAGGCGTACCCAGTTTTACGCTGTACTGAGGATCAAACTAGGACTTGCTACAGGTTAGGCTAGCCCTCTACCAACTGAGCTACATCCCCAGCCCCCAGAGTTAATCCTTTTTACTTCTTCTAATTTTTAATTGTTTGACAGTCTTACACAGTTGTATAACAAGTTTTGTCATTTTCACCATCCATCCCCTCCTACACCCTTCCCTGTCATCCACTGTTACCCTTCTCACTTCTTCCCAATGAACCCTGTCTTTTCCATCTTTGTTGTTCTTCTTCATTGTGTGTGGCCCACTGAGCTTAATTAGATTTACTTGTTCAAGCTGGATAGGAAGTCACGTAATGGAACACGGACAACGGATTTATGGTTGTAGCACTGAAGAATGTGACACCATTCCTAAAGGTGTGTTATTGCAAAGGGTCTGTCTGGAAGTGGCGACAACTCATGGGCTCCTTCTTTATCCATAATGCAATGCTGGTAGCCCCAGTCTTGTCTTATGCAGGTAGACACTACTGGAATGAGTTCACGATGCAATGGCTACATCATGTCCAGGCGAAATCTCTTCATTGGATATTTTATCTCCCCTTCCTCAGCTCTTACATTCTTGCCGATCCTTATTTAATGATGTCCCTCAACCTTGGAGGGGTTGTTAGAGTTGTCCCAACTGGGACCAAGCATGCCACCATCACTTATTCTGAATACTTTGGCCAGTTATACATTAACCAACGGCTGTTGCAGTAAGAAGCATCTCAGATGAAGTCTAAAGGTGAGTCTTTGGAAGGCAGTTTGGTCAAACAATAATGGTAAGTTCTCTTCTCGAACCTGTGACTTCTCCAGTCTGTGGGCAGTTAGCCACTGGTCTTAGTATTAACGGGAGATTGCTGTGTAGGTTGTTTATCCTTCCCTCTTCACAGGCAGACTGTGAACATTGATCTGAAGTCACAGTTTCTGGTGTTTGGTCTCATCCATTCCTCTAGCAGTCCCTCAGGGACAGATCCCTTTATAATAGTTATCAAAGTAGAAATGCATGGCTGCCCTGGACTCTTACTCTAATAACCCAACAACACTCTTTCCTTGAGTTCTTTCTTCTCTTGCTTTATCTGACTTTTCTCCCAGCTACCTATCCTACCATCTGGTCCTTTCTTCTGTGTTTTGTGAACACATCAGTTTTTCTTTTATTTCCCTTGAGACAGGGTTTCACTGTGTAGCTCTGGCTGTCCTGGAACTCATTCTATAGACCAGGCTGACCTTGAACTCACAGAGATTCTCCTATCTCTGTCTCCAAAGTGCTAGGATCAAAGATGTGTACCGCCATCACCCGGCCACACATTGTATTTTTGGTTCATCATTATGGGTGTCTGTAGACTCATTCCTTGGCACTTATTTCTATACTCTTTCAAATTTCAAGAGTCAATTTCAGTCATTGTCTCCATGTTTCTAACATCCTCTCGCTGTTTCTCTTTCCCTCACGCCAGCAATATTGCTTGAAGAATACACTCCATGTTTTAACCCAGCAGACGCATTCTACCCCTCATCTTATCTTACTCAGAGCAACATCTGACATTCCTTCCTCCTTGGTGCTCTTAACCAGGCTTTTTCTCCCTGCTCTCAATTCACTCCTTAGGTCATCTTTAAGGGGATGCTCGCTGAGGGACTCTTTATCCAGTCATCTCCCAGTGTCTTCACATTACACTGTGTTTACACTGAGGGATTCCACCCACTGTGCTCTCTGGAAATCAACTGTACATTGATGATCTGCAGATTTCTTCAATCTTGGATCTGGATTCTGCTGCTGGATCCATCCTATCACTTGCTGATCTGGTGTGGATGGGCCAAGACCCTGTAGCTCAGCTACCTCTAACCCAAACCTATGCCATTGTCTCCAGATTATTTCTCTCTCTCTATGATTCTTCTCTTGGTAAATGGAACCAGTAGTACTCAAATATGCAGGTGGTATTTTGGACTTCTGTTTTAAAGTATGTCCTCAACTGCCTTCTATGTTCTTATTTTCTGGTTCCCTCATTGGCCTTTTCTCAGCCTACTTCCTCCTGGGTTTTGTCATGCTCTAGGGCTCGGTTTTGAGTTTTCTTTTCTTTTCTAGTCTTATTCCACTATGCTGTTGTCAGATCATGACCTTCAGTGACACCTGTTTAAGAATAGAATTCACTCTCATAATTCCAGACCTCTCAGCTGAATTCAGGACACATACATCCAACCATCCTGACCAAGCTTGCTGGAAGCTTAAATATAGAGCCAGAGCAGAATTCTTATTCTGTGATGTACCTTCTTTACCTGTTTTTCTTTTTTTCTTTTCCAATTTCATGTTATAACACTAACATTCACCTGGAGATGTGGGTCAAAACTAAGGCATCTTCTTCACCCTTCTATTTTTCTTTCCAGGTCTTTCCAACACTCATTAAAATGTTCATAAAACCTTGTGGATTTGTGTCCTGTCACCTTTAGCTACCTCCAGTTAGTTCCAAGCTTAGAGTCATCATCTTCCTTTAGTAGGGCTGCTAACTTCCCCAGTGTGTGCACTCTTGCCCTCTCATGGCTACTTTTCAACAGTAGCAATGGTTCACTAACAATTGAGAGCAAATCTATTCACCTTCTCTTGGCTTGCAGAGCCTTGTATTGCCTGCCACTAATGTCCTCTTCTATTTACTCTCCTGCCACTGGCCACTTCCCTGCTTTTCCATTGATCAAATATGCCATGCTCCAGATCTCCACCCTTCTCTTCTTTTGACTTAGACCTTTCTTCCATCACCTTTGCATATTTTACTCTTTCACATTCTGACAGGGCGGGGGGAGGAGGGAGGAGAAATTTTTTAAAAAAGTATACCTTTAAAAGGAGGCTTCAGGGGATCAGAATAATCTTATCCATGTTCCGTCTCCAGTACTCATGAAAAGATGTATCATATGTTTGATAAATATCGGCTGGATGAATGTATGGGCAAAGCTTAGTGCATGAATTGAGTTTTCTTCACTCACACAGAAGTTTGTTCTTAAATGTCTTCAGAATTCCTTTTGTTTCATCCTGTTCCTCTTGTTATTTCAAACCATAAAAGTGATCTTGTAAAGTGAAAATCACACTCATTTATCCTTTACGCTTAGAAACCATGAATACAATCCAAACTCCCTGATGTGCCTTATTTCTTCATGATTTGTCCCTAGCCATTTCCACATATCCTGTTTTCTCTTTCAGAGGCTTCATGGTGTCATTTATACATGACAATATGTTGCGGAGTTTCTTTTGTGCATTATGTTCATAACTGGTAACACTAAATTACGTACTTAAAAAATTGACAAAAGGATAGAACCCTGTTGGAGTACATTACTGGCTGGTTAGAGGTCAATTCTGCCATAGTTTGGCAGCTTTCTCTAGGCTCAGAAACATGGAAAAGTCCCTCCCTTTCCAGAAAGTCTTCTTGCTGTCTACCTGCCTTATCTGGAGAATGTCTGGGTATACAGGACTGATTGTATCCTAACCAGATACCTGTCTCTAAACTAGATGCCTGCTTCATCTTTGACTTGAACTTTGGCACAGATTTGAAGCACAATTAATAAAAACTCAGAGAGAAAAATTGGGGTTCAACCTGAAGATCCAAAAAGCAAAGCAGCCAGCCATTGGCTCTTACCTTTACCTCAGTCTGAAATGACAATTCTTGCTCCAGGGATCTCAGAATGAGACTGTGACTAAGAGCTGTCTCCTCCCATTTTATAATCCTCTCTGGGGTGGGGATTTAAAGGTGTGCACCACTGGAATTAAAGGCATGTACTGCCCGGTTTCTATGGCACCTAGTGTGGCTACGGGGATTAAAGGTGTGTGCTACCACTGCCTGGTAAGTAAGGCTGACCAGTGGGGCTGTTTTACTTTCTGATCTTCAGGCAAGTTTTATTTATTAAAATACAAATGAAACACCACTACACATATTCTAGAAGACAAGTGCCAGGAGCTCTGCTATTGGACCCCACTGCCACATATTGCCTTGTGACAGGAACATGCTACATGATGCGAATTAGGGTTTGTCCCCAGGTTCCCCAAGGCTACATATTCCTTATGCTCTAAAATAAAGTTGAGCTGATTCACCAGAATCAGTCTCCTGGAGGTCTCCCTCCATCTGTGTTCATGGGTTATATACAAAGCTTTCTGTTGCCCCCTTTGGCTCTTTCTCCTCTTGGACTAATGGCTGATAGACCAACAGGGAAAGAGGAACGCTACAGGATACATGTTAGGTGTTCTTACACAAAACATCACAACTCATGTGAAGGGTGTTTAGTTCTTTAACATGCCACAGTCTTTCCGACCTCGTTTATTTATACAAGTTCTTTCTTTACCTGGAACCCTCATGTTTCGTTTCCACCTTTTTCATGGTGTGCTCACACTAAAGTTTCAAATTCACTTTAGTCCATACTTCCTCGAGGAATCCCTGTTTAAGTTTCCAAGTCTAGATTAAGTGCCTTGAAGGAAAATCTCACATATCTTTAGAATATATAGTTATGCTAAAATACAATTACCTCCCTTAAAGACAGGTGTTTCTTTTTGGTTTTGTTTTATTTTGTTCCTTTTATGTTTTTTTTTTTTTTGAGACAGGGTTTCTTTGTGTAGCTTTGGAGACTGTCCTTGAACTAGCTCGGTAGACCACGTTAGCCTTGAACTCACGTATATCTGCCTACCTCTGCCTCCTGAATGCTGGGATTAGAGGTGTGTGCCACCACTGCCCAGCAAGGACAAGCATTTCTATCTTGTACCCAGGCCTTTCATTTTTTTGAAAGAGTTTTTATTTTTATTTTATGTGCATATGAGTTTTGCCTACATGTGTGTATGTGCACCATGTGCATGCCTGGTGTCCACCTAGTCAGAAAAGAATGTTGGAGTCTTCAAAACTTATGCTAAGGAGATACCATGTGGACTCTGGGAACTGAACCAGGGTCCTCTGAAAGAATAGCAGGTGCTCTTAACCCTTGAGCCATCTCTCCAGACCCTTTGGTACTCAGTCTTACCTAACAACAAAAATCATGCTTGGCACAGTATGACCCCACAGGTATTTTGCTATTTTACTTAATAATATTTATGGAATATGAACCACAGGCCAGACACTGTCCTTAGAGATCCAGTATCGATATAATGCAGCTCCCTACCCTTATGTGTTTTTCTATGTAGGAAAAAGACAGACAGGAATATATGTAGCATGTCAATGGTGACATCTTTGGAGAAAAGAGATACAGAAGAGAGGGTGAAGGAGCAGAACAAACTCCATTTTGAGAAAGAACTTTATTTTAGAGAGGACCTAACTAGGGGATGAATGCAGTTTAGCAAAGCCAAAAACTGTGCCTGTCCTGGCCAAAGTGACCCACCAGAGTACCCAAACAACATCTGTGTATATCTGCTTGCTTTCAAACGTCCTTGTTGGTACCTGAAATACGACTGTTTTGACTGCTTTGAAATTCCCCTACACCCCAACCAGCAAATTCAAAAGTAGTATACTTTCACCCAATCCTGAAGTGCCAAAGCTTGGGCTACCCTGCTCGCAGCTTTCCCCTTTATGAACCCCTTACCCTGAGAGCTCGGGGCCATTCTCCCCTACCTGCTGCTGCAGTGTGTTGGATTGCTTTCTGAGTTAACTAACTTGTAATCAACAAACCCCAATGTGTGTGCATTGGATGCTGGCTCTTTTGTTGTCATCTTTGGGGGCCCCGTGACTCCGGCACAAGGGTAGGAAGTGTGGAATGGGGGAGGAGGTTGGAATAATAAGTTGGTAGTTGGGGAGCACTCGGGGAAGTAGCACTTGTATGGGTCCTGGGAAGCTTGGCAGATAGTAGCTGTTAAATGGATGGCTAACAAAGGGAGCAATGACTGAGTTCTTTGTTTCTGTTATCAAAGAAACCAGGATGGCAGGGAGCAGTCTATTGAGTTGACTTTCACCGTGAGGTAAGGTAAGGTCTCACAGAGCTCCTAACAGCTGGCCCAGAAGATACCCAATCACACACTGACTTCACATTCAATAGCTCTTTAGTTAGAAAATGCCCAAAGGAGAGGGAGGAAAGGAAGGACAGAGACAAAGATAACTCCTGCCACCATGGCAGACATTGGTGTTTCTGTGAATTCTCATTGTATGAGACTCTAACTTCCAAGTTGTTTCAAGTCTATACATTTGGGGCTGGAGAGTTGGCTTGGAGGTTAAAAGCAGGAGCTGTTCTTCCAGATGACCCAGGTTCAGTTCCCAGCACCCACATGACAGCTCACAACTGTCGGTACCTCCTGTCCCCAGAACTCTGGCACCCTCACATAGACATACTTGCACACAAAATAAAAATAAATAAATTTTTTAAAAAGAAGACTATACATTTCATGCATAAAGCAGGACACAAATTTTTAGAGGCTCTTGAACAAATGCATGTCCTCAAGTATATTGTTGAAGGAAACAGGCTACAGAGGTCTTCTTCTCCTCCTCCTTCTTCTTCCTTCACAAGAATGAAATGATTCATTATAGGCCAATGTTGGGTAGTGATCAACTCACAATGAATGCTCTGTAGATGGAAGCAATCAAGACTTGAAAGAATCTGATATGTATCTGTTGGGCAGACAGCCCTTGTGAGCAGTCCTGAGGAAATTAATATCTTTTCAACTACAAAGAAGGAACAGTTTTTGCATAGGATTCCTTTCTCAAAAAGGCACAGAGAGCTCACAAGTGCATCCATGGAAGGGCCTAAAAGGTTAGAATTTGCTGAAATGGTTTGTGTTGCCAACTTGATAGCATCTAAAGTCACTTGTGAGAAGTCTCTGGGCCAGAAATTCCCAATGTGTGGGTCACAACCCATTTGAATGAACCTTCCACAGGGGTCACCTAAGACCATTGGAAAACACAGATATTTACATCACGATTCATAACAGTAGCAAAATTATTGTTGTGAAGTAACAATGAAAATGATTTTTTGTTTGGGGCTCATCACAACATACAGAATTGTATTAAGGGGTTGAGAACCACTGCTCTAGACATATCCGTGAGGAATTATGTTGAATGGGTTCACTAAGAAGGGACTGACTCATCATAAGGGGGGAGCTTGGGCTTCGGTCCTTAAGCAAATGGGAAGGAGCGCATACTGAACACAGACATTCATGTAGGTTTCCTGACTGTAGACACAATATGAGGAACTTCTTCAAGCTCCCGCCAACTTAGCTTCCCAGACATGAGGGCACATACTCCTGGACCATAAGAACAAAGAAATCCATCCTCTTTTAACATGCTTTTGTCAAGGTGTTTTACCACAGCAACAGAAAAAGTAACTAAGACATTTGCCTTGGGCTGGTATCAGCTCACTCAGTTGCTACTATAAAACACCATGGACTGGGTACCTCTAATAATACAGACTTTCCCCACAGTTATAGAGGCTGCAAAATAAAGGCATCTTCAGACTTGATATTTGGTTGCCTCCTAGCTCATAGATGGTGTGTGTGTGTGTGTGTGGTGTGTATTATTCTTACATGTTGGAAAGGCTTCAGGAAGCCAGTAGGGTATATTTCATTCCACTGTTAAGAACTCTACATAACTTAATCACATTCCAAAGAACCAATCTCTACACATCATAATTTCAGTGTCGGGATTTCATTGTGGAAATGGAAAGTGGAGAGAAACACTCAGTAGTAGACAAGAAAAGGTTAAAAATCATCTCCAATTGTTTGGGTATTTTTATTAATACCACAATAAATTACCACAAAGTTATTGCCTTGGAAGAGTACAGCTTCCTTTTTTTAGTCCTGAGGTCAGAGGTAGAGAAGGCATCCTTTGGGCTCTAGTAGGGGCTTCTCCTTCACAGTTCCTAGAGTTTGTCTTCATTCCTGGGCTTGTTGTCGCTTATTCCCTCCTCAAAGGCAGAAGTGTTGAATTTTTGAATCTTTCTGATGCTCTGACCTCAGCTTCCGTTGCCTTATTTGCTCCCCTGGCTCCCTCTCTGTCTTCCGAGGATCTTTGCGATTACATTGGGGTCACTCAGATAATTCAGGATAATCTCACGATTTCAATATCATTAGTTTAATCACAACTCTGAATCTATTTTTGCCATTTAACGTAACACATTTGCATGTTGTGGAGATTAGAACACCAGCATTTTTGAAAGGACATTATTCT
This sequence comes from Neodon shergylaensis, assembly GCA_025134845.1. Taxonomy (NCBI): domain Eukaryota; kingdom Metazoa; phylum Chordata; class Mammalia; order Rodentia; family Cricetidae; genus Neodon; species Neodon shergylaensis. The sequence goes on from JABTXL010000342.1 coordinate 8,133,479, forward strand.
GCCTACACTCCGGCTATGTTCGTGCATAATGAGAGGTGTATTGAAAATAATGAGAAATTTCCTTTAAGGGAAAGAGAAAACTGCCAATTCTGGAGGAGGCTGTGGAGGTGTTTACAGACCTAATCTCCTGTAATGCACTGGAATTCATCCATCTGAGCACGGTTGTCACTCACGACAGTCAGTCTGGAAGGTCATGGCTGTATTTTAATGTAGTGCTCTTCCTCACACCATTCAACTCTCTGAACTTGCCTTCAGAGTGCTCATCAATGGAAGCAATTGCTCATTCTTTGAGGGAGGTTTATTATTTGGAAAAATACAAAATGTTGGATTAAGCTATGTAATACTCTCTAGGTCTATGGGGGTGGTGGATAAAGAAACCTACATGCCTTCAAATTGTCTAAGAAAGAGATTTCAGAGGAGAAATTCTGAAAGCAATTGAAGAGTGGTCATCAGACCAATTGTATCAGGTTGAGAAAATGAGTATTTCAAAGCATAATAGTGCTGTGATTGTACAAACTTTGATTTATTAATCACTTTGTATTTCTATAAAGTAAAACATGGTTAGCACTTCAAGAACATGTCTTTAAGCAAAAGTAAAGCGAATTCTTATACGGGAAGTAGTTTCTGATGAAATCACTGGGGAACTGCTTATTTCTTATTTCATTGGAAGCCATGTGTTATGAACTAGCTCTTTAAAGTTCATTGTCTCTTCATAGTATATTGCCTGAGTAGAGTGTCATAAATGACCCCAAACTAGATCATTGGCTTTAAAAGTCCTTAATCACTGTATTTGACAGAACAATCTTTAATAGTTTTTCTTTATCTTATCAGTAATATAGTGTTTCAAGAACCCAAAATGAATCATGAGAAATTATCATGTTGTTTTTAGAATTTTTCTCAGAGAAAGGCAGGGAGGATGGTTTGGAATAAAACAGTTCTAACTTTCTACCAAGAGATTTGTTCTTTACAGACATCACCGAAAGAACAAATGAACACATTCTGCCTATGAGTGCACTTTGATTGGCAAGATCTCAGAATGGAACTAACTCAACATTCTGAATTTATTTACAACAAATGAGAGATTTTAGCTGAGTCTTCTAATCCCTTTCCAGAGCACAGTTTAAAAAATTTATTTACTGGGCAATTAAGTGAATTTAGTGTTGAATACCATCGCCCCCCCCTTCTCTCTCCCCCAACTCTTTCCCTCTTGCCTCTCTTTCCTCCCATATATTATATTCCAGAGCTGCTCACTAAGCTTATATATACTTTCTTACTTAAGTGAATGAAACACTAGCATAAAGGGTCCATTTTTGCCTCTGTCCACTCGTAATTTTCCAGTTCTGTTCTGTAGGTGGCAGTCATGTCTGGAAGGAGAATGTAGTCCATGGTTCCAGGCTGATTTGCCTAAGGAGGCCTTGGAGAATTCCAAGCCTGAGCTTTCTTGGTCTTCCTGTTTGGTTTTCCCTTCCCAGCAAACATTCCAGGCTAGTCGATTTGGCCTCTTGCTTTGAGGATTTAAATGGGGAGCCATGTTTGTGGTATAATTCTGATTTAGAGAACTATCTTGCTTGCCACACACTCTACACAAGACACACATCTCAGGAAGCAAGTATGAGCTGTGTCCACAGTACAAAATAAATCCCTGCTTCTAAAAATATCCCGATGCATTTTCTGGTGTGTACAAAAATCTAATTATTGACAAAATGTGTTTGAAAACATTGTTTCAGGACAATGACTACTGCAGCCAAGCAGTTCCCTTGTACTCCTGAAAAGGTCTTGATTTTGCATGACGAGCAGTGGTATTCCAGAGTCTATGGGTTTAGAGACTGGTACTAAAAAATGTAAGACTTCAAGTAGGATATTATCACATGTGCCCAGATAATTCCCCATGATTTTTTCACTTCACAAACCAGAATATATTGGAAGGATTTTGTTCATATAAAAACCATCTCATTCACCTGCAGGAGATCCCGTTCCCCCCGCCCCCCCATTGTCTGGCAAACTGCTAACCTCCGCCTGGACTTCATGTAGGTCTTTCTCTTCGATGGCTTTTTGCTTAGCTGTGTAAGTCATTACTTTCCTTAAAATTTCTGTCCCAGTGTAGAAAAGAGAATGGGAGTATTTAAAAAACACATGCCCCCTTAAATTTGGTGGAAGAAAAGAACAGAGGAAGTAGAAATAATTTAAACAAAAGGAGCTGATGTATATTATGCAACTACTGGCAGATCCAACAATAAGAATATCAAAGTATTCTAAGACTAACAGAAGACCTGCGTAGGAGCTATAAGAAAGTGTGTATGCAGGAAAGGCAAAGGAACTTCGGTGCAGAGGGAGGCAGAGACTGCCTTAGGAGCTGGTGGCAGGATAATAAACAATAAAATATATTATTGGTGGTTGCATTATTTTATCCTTGGGGCTAGCCGAGAAACATTAAATAAAATATTATACTCGCATGCTTGATCACATCAGGGTAAGGATTTAGATTCTCAATTATAGGTAGGACAACAGCGAGAGGGAGGGAGGAGGAAGTGGGAGAGGTGGAGAGGACATGCACATACGGGCATTTCACTTATTTATAAGCCGCCTATGTGCATCAGTGGAGCTGGAAATCAGCATTGGCCTGCTTCATTGTCAGGTTATTGTCAATAAATCCTACTCAAATGCCACCCCTGGAGTCCTCCCTGTCACGCTCAGAGTCAGTCACTCCGTTTTCATTCCAGGCCCTTTTGTGGATAGCGCTTTTATACCAACTCATCACGCTTCATATTGTCTTCCAGTAAAATATAGACACATTGAAAAAAGTTAGATCATGCACTGTTGAACCATGCACCCCTAAAACTGAGTCATAGGGGAAAATGCGATGTCATGTATTTGTCTTTCTGACCTGTGACTCCAAGCGTGTTAGTTCTCAAACGTGGGGACAAACAGCTAACTGGGGTGCCAATGAACAAATCAAGCTGATGCCAGCTACCAGGTTATCCCTGCATCCTTCAGTCCCTACTTCTTGTTAGCATAAGGTCCCTCTTGCTAGCATATGCTGCTCTCTACCCTGAACTCCAGGCCAGTGACTGGAGTGGGTTGCCCTTCCCCTAGCTGCTTTTCTCTATATAATCCAGCAATTTTGGCTATACCAGTTCTTTTTGGCTCTTTTACCTCTTGGCCTCTTGGCCCCAGGCACTTTTCTTGAGTGCTTCTCTCTAGCTCTCCCTACCCCTCTCTTCCAGACTTGGTTTAGTCTGCCAGCCATGTTCAGCCTGGGTTCTTCCTTCTGCCTGCTTTCTCCCTTATATCTACAATAAAGAAACCTCCATACTTTATGAGTAGCCATGTCCTTCTCCTTTCATTTCATTTCTTTCATGCAAAGGACAAGCAAAGGAAGCTGAGACCTACATGTCCAGTGTTGCTGTTTCATTTACTGAAGTCTCAGAGTGAAGGAAAGAATGTTAGATGGTTTGGGGGAAAATAGAAAGTAAAGCTGTTAAGTCTCAAACCCCTGCTACAAATGTCCCAGATGCCTATTTAGCATATCAAAGCAGACCAGGCTGCTAGGTTCTCCTAGCATCCTTAAGTCCCTACCTATTACAGAGTATGGCTGGCAAACCCAGCCCCCTACCCTGAACTCTCCATTCCATGTTTCAAACCTGGGACAAACAACTGAGATACCTATTTAACAAACGTGTCATTTTCCTTTAACTTAGTGTCATACCAAGAGGAGGTCACCATAGAAAACAACTGGAGGAAAGTGGAGTTGGCAGGCACTGTAATTCCCAGCATCATATATGTATGGTGGGAAACCATGGACCAGGCTGGAGAGATCATTTCAGGAAGCAGCAGAGGCCAGCTGTGGTGGTTTGAATAGAACAGGCCCCATAAGATCACATAAGGATGCACTGTGGAACCATGTACCCCAACACTGAGTCATAGGGAAAATGTGAAGGGATCCTTTACAGAAAAGAAAGGATACTGAATAACTTTGAAAACACAAAACTTGCCCTTTTTTGGCCTTCTTTATCAGTGAAAGATGTAGGAAGTCAGATTCATGGAGACATGAAAGATACTTTGACGGCTTGGTCTCTAGGGAGTGGCACTATTAGGAGGTGTGCCTTGTTGGAGAAGGTGTAGCCTTGTTGGAAGAAGTGTACCACTAGGGCATGGCCTTTGGGCTTTCAAATACTCAAGCCTGTGTCTGCCTGTGTGCTCCCATGCTTCCCACCATGACTATAATGGATTAAATCTCTGAAATGTAAGCCACCCCGATTAAATGTTCTCCTTTATAAGAGTTGTCACAGTCATGGCATCACTTCACAGCAAAGAAACCCTAAGACAACAGCAGAACCTGAATAGAGCAAAATCTCTTCACCCAGTGCCACAACCACTAGAGACCTACAAATCATCTCAGCCATGAATATGCAGGGTGCAGATATGAAACGCTGAACTGCCCAAAGAGAGTTTTGAACTTGGGAGCAGATTGGTGGGTTGTACTTTGACCCAGTCTTCTCTCCAGACACTGCTGGTTGACCTGGTAGCGAATGTTTGGAGAAGATTTACTATCAACAAATCAATAACAGAATATAATGAAGGGGCAGTTAATCTGAACATATAAGTGTAGTGCATGAATCTATATACATGCTATGCTTGCAACATGTGAACATCTAGACATGTAGAAATTGTAAAACTTACCTGTATATCCAGAGAGCTTAGCTGAACAGCTAAAATATGGCTAACACCTTACAAATGTATTCAAAAGAAGTGGCTGGACTTAATGATGCTAAAACCAAGAGGGGACATTCAGGCTGCCTTACTCAATGGCTGGAAATGCATCCTTTCATAGCCAACTCACTGAACTGTCTAATATATTTTAGCATCTATCCTGGACATTTTAGCATCTATGAATAAAGCCAAAAGAAATAAATCTTCACTTATTCAAGCACCAGGAATGTATCAGTGCTTTCTGTGGACCAGATGCGCGCATCCTACCTTCAAAGGCCTTACGTACTCAATTGGAAGAGGAAATTAAAAGGGCTAGGTTAGGCACAGGACACACCAAGACCAAGTTCTCAGCACAAGGAGATTTGTTTGACAAAATGGAAAAAAGGGCAGAGAATAAGAAACAAAGATGCGAGAGAGAGGATGAGGAAGAAGGGAAAAGGATATTTGCCCCTGAGGGACACAGGACTGCCTCTTGATAAAGAGGAGACAGGCATGGCCCTTAGCCAAATGACAATTCATAAGGGAAAAGGGGAACCCCATGTTTGGATAAAGTGTATAATTTTAATTGGACATGTTAATTAGGGAAGCCAAAGGGGCTTTTGATTGCTGTACTTCAATACTTTGATAGCTGGACCTTGGTAGTCAGCCTCAGGAGGAAGAAATGGCTAAATAAGGGAATAGACCTTCGTGGCTAGCTTTAAGAATGTAATCTAATGGTTAGCAAGGAATAGGAGAAGAGGAAGGCCTGATAGAGCCATGTTTGCCATGCTTGGGCCTAGAAGAGCCCTTCAGGGATATGTAAATAAACAACTACCATTAAAAGTGGAAAGAGAATACTGCGATAAGAAAAGAAGATGGAGGGATGAACAAAGAATCCAGGCTGGATTAAAGGCATGGCAGTTCGGCAGTTCCAGAATCAAGGGGGAAGGAGGGAGAATGGTGTTCCTGTTACCTCCAGAAGCTCTCTCAGTCGCCGTCACCTCCATCTGGACCATTAGCCCAGCAGCCCTAGTCAACGACTATACGAGCTTTCTCCCACAGCCTGGATTGAATAGTTCTGCTGACAATTCTGAGGCAGATCTGGTGCAAGCCCAGTGACGGAGCTTCTGGGAGATGAAGCCTCTGTGTGCTCTTCAGATGGGTGGGGTTGAGAGCAATTAAGGGACCCGGGCAGGTACCCAGACTGAGGAACCATATGTTGACGTTGCTTTTCCTTCTAACACAGGACTAGGACAGCTCACAGAAGAAACCTGTAAGATCCAGAACATCGTTCTCCCTTTGGGGGAAAGAAATGTTTCTATTCTTAAAAGCTTTGCCTTACATAGATTGACAATGTCTCTTGAGCAGTTACTAAATTTCCACACAGCTGAATTAGGGACCGTGGAGACATCAAGGTTAAGCAAAAAGTTATAGCATTAGAAGCTGACTTTGTAATCATAAACCCAAGTCCACGGGTCTGGATTCTAATGTTTATTGCTGTGCTTCCTCTGGGTTCATCCAGGAAGATAGACATTCAAGTTAGCTACAGGCAAAACTTTAGTGAGTGTTGTGCCTTTTTCTCATGACTTGTTGACTGTGGAGGCGGGGAGCATTTTTCTCTTGTGTACCCACAGAGCTGTGCCAGGCCTCTGACCACCTCACTGACTGTCTTGAATTCTTTGTTGCTGTTACCAACTGTCATCTCATGGCAGGACTCATGTCTGATTAGTATCTGTATCCTCTAGGTCAAAGCTGGGGCTTTTGTAATCAGCAAAGGAACATCTATCCCCGCAGCTTCAGCGTCAGCCTGCCGAGAAGGTACAAACCCGCCGGGCTCTCCCTGTGTCGGATGCTCTCTAATTCACTGTTTACTGAAAAGTCAGAAAGTGTGGTCCCAGAAAGCCCCAGGGCTGAGGAAAGGGATGCGATACACTGTGGTTCTCATATGCTTTCCATAGCCTGCAGGATTAGCGTCAGGGTTGGTACCACACTGCACCCCGGGGAGCTGCCATTGGTTCTGCCATGCTCATCTCAGGAAGGAAAACAATGAGAGCTGAAGGCATCCCCCCCTTTTTTTTATCCTCAAATAAAGAGAGAAGCTGTGCACTTCTGTGGGAAGGAGGGCATCGGTGTCAGAGATCCAGGGCTCTGGGCAAAGGCGCTGGAAAGGACTCTGATGTGGGTTTATTTTAATTACCAAGCTCTCAGGTTTGAAGAGACCTGTCCTTGCACTCGAGTTTAATCGGCTTGCTTTTCAGTACTATATGGCTGAGAAAGAGGAATAATCTTTGGGCAAGAAGTCGTAAAGCTGGTATTTCTACTGAAATGGTTCATATAGCACAGGCATAAAAATAGCATAGCAGTTAAATGTACCCAAATGTCATTGTTAATCTGTCTCAGAGTCACAGCTACAACCTATTCATTCTTTGGAAGTCCAGAGATAAAAACCCACAAATGTGTCTTTAGAATGAAAATCCTTATAAATCCAGCATGATGCTCTTAGGTGCTACTATTTCTCCATTTACTTTCTGTTAAAGAAAGCAGTGGAGTTTCTTCCCTTCAGTGTTTTCTTTTATTATAAATTTCCCACATAGAAGGCATTTTTTTCAGAACACTGTTACTGTTTCTTTATTTTTCAATTATAATAGCAAAGTTTTAATTTTTTTCCTGAATGTTGCACATGATTGGTCACTAGAGAAACACAAATTAAAAGTGCAATAAAATACTACTCTATACTTTTTAAAGATTAAAAAAAGGTACCAGCAATTGCTGAGGCAAATAGAAGCTAGATTTCTCTTTGATTACTGGTGGGAATATGTGTTGGTACAGCCAGCCCTCTGGAAACTAGTTTAATGTGTTCTGATCTAAAGACGCATTGAGCATATGTGCCAGCAATGGCAGATTCAAGAATTTATCATAGAGGAGTGAATATTTCAATGGTGCAAAGAAGACTCGGGGATATTTATCATAGCTTTTGTTATTCAGTTTTACAGCTGAAAACAACACAAATTTCCTTGAGTTCAACAAAGTGGTATTTTCATACCATGGACCACAAATCCACCATGTGAAAGAGGAAGAAACTTTTGGTGTTGTGCATGTGATATGATATGGATGGATTACTGAGAATATTTAGATGGATTGAAAGACAACGTGCTGATTGGAAAAAAATCTCAACAGATCAAGTGCTGTGTGGTTCCATTTAATATACTATGTTCCTGCAGAGAAAACGTATAGAAGAAGAACAAATTTATGATTACTGGCTGATGGGGGAGGACTAGCTAGGATCAGTGTGACCTCGGAGGGGTAGACATGGGGAATGCTTTAGTCACGATGAAACTGATCTGTGTTCTGATGTGGTTGTGATTACATGAATCGGTGCCTAAGAGTCTTCTGTTTCTGTTTCCATTTCTCCCTATTCCCCACTGTCACAGTGTGTGTGTGTGTGTGTGTCTGCCTGTCTGTCTGTCTCTCTGTCTCTGTCACACACACAGTTAAGGTAAAACACACAAAAATACAATAATGTCTGTAGTCTAGATAATAATGTTATAACTCTGTCAATATCCTGTTTTTGACATTATGTTAAGTCATAGAAAATGTCACCATCAGGAAAGCTGTATGCAGTGTTCAAAGGCTGTTATGCTTCTGAAATTTCCTTCATGTTTATAATCATTTAAGAATATACTTGTCTTCTGGGGCTCCACATATCAATTGTGACATTTAACCACAAGCTTTGTGGATAAGCAGAAAGAAAGGGATCTAGGAAGGAGTCACTCTTCCTATCTTTTCATTCTACGCAGGTTTTGAAGAAGATGAGAAAACCAGAACATCCCTGGCAATCACTAATGAAGACTCATCACCCAGTCGGCTTGGGTTGAATCTTATCATTCATCTGTTCAAAAGCATCCAGGGCTCTCTGTTGCCTACAAGAGGAAGTTGCCATCCTCCTTCTCTCGTTGAAGACCCACAACATAGTCCAGACTTAACTTTTTTTGGTCATTCTCCATTTCTTGTGAAAATTTACACCACAACTAAAGTCATCTTTGAACATCAAAAAAATGTCACACATTAGTGTGACACATTTGATGGCTTCTTCTGGGGCCAGCCTGAAGAACTGAACCTTTGGCCTGGCCACTAATCCCCGTGTCTTCCTCTGGCTGGCTCCTAAAACTGTTCTCCTTTCTTGTCTGACCACAGAAGCCTTGTCCTCCTACCATATGGCCTTGAATTTGACACACTCTTTGTTGGGCCCTACTTCCTTCCAGTTCATATGCTGCATTTACATCTTAGCTCCATTGCCAATTTTCAGAAAAAAAAAATCTTAGCCTATTCATTTCAGTGGGGACATTTTCACAAATGTTCCAACCGAACCATGTTAATCTTTCCTGGAATGCAAATATTTTATTATAACCATATTTTTTAGTGGTTTGATGAAATGCTGCCTTTCTTGAGAATATGGATCTCATATACATAATAAATATTAAGAAAACACACATATATTAAGAAAAGCTAGTATAGATTTATTACAGAAAAGTGAGAACTCCCAAGAGTAGTATGAGCTCCAAGGGAGGAATAGCTACAAATTGTATGTTCCTTCACATGTTTGAATCATCTAATACAATGCTTCAAACCCAGAAGAATTCAGAAATTATGTTTGATGTAACTGTATGAATAGAATAGGAATAATTGCTTTTCAGATATTGCTCCTGGGTTTTCAGCCCCAGGCTTCTACCCAGCTATTGATTTTTTGTACAGAGTCATAGCCATGTTCCATTCTTAAACACTTTATCCATTCTCATAGACCCCCTATGAGACATATTGTCTCCTTTCCAATAGCTATCTTCCTTGCCTTCTTCAGACACGGTAGCACTCGGACATCTGCTCATTGGCTGTGCTCAGCGTTACTATCGGCACACCGCAGCTCTTCTCCCTTTTATCAGCCACAAACTCCTGGAAGGCAGGACGCACTCATATCTCTTTCCATCATCTGCAATGGCTGCCACATGTTTCATGGGCTTAGTAATTCTCTTATTGATTACCACGACTAACACATAGAGTGTATACTCAGTTGATATTTACAGAAACAAGGGACACATCATTATAGGCCTTCATTATTAGCCTCACCAATTCGCAATGAGCAAACAGAATTAAATTAGTAAGAGTCAGCAAAGCCCTGGTTCCTGAAGCAAATGTCTTCTGTCCTGACCATATTTTTTATTATTTAATATGTTTATTTGCAGTGAGTGGAAAAATGACTGTAGAACTATCAAACTCAACTTGTTTTTTATGTCCCCCTTTTCCTTGCCCAGTAAATTCTAACAAAGGCCATTTGATTTTCACTGGAATTTTTGTTTTCCTCCTAGATTATTTGAAAAAAACTATTGCCTAGAGTGCAATATTAATTAGGGTTCCACTAAGCTAACTTGAGAAAGGTAACTGGGTATCTAGCTGCATTAGTGATGGTGAAGAATCTCGTCAATTGTTTTGTTTGTTTTTAATCAACTTCACATAAACACAGGCAATCTGGGAAGAGGCACCGCCAATGGAGAAAATTCTTCCAAAAGATTGACCTGTGAGCAATCCTGTAGGGGCATTTTCTTGATTAATAACTGCTATGGAGGGCCCAGCCCACTGTGGGCAGTACAACCTCTGACTAGGCTCTAAGGGTTGTATAAGAAAGCAGGCTGAGCAAGCCATGGGGGAGCAAGCCAGTAAGCAGCACCCTTCCATGGCCTCTGCTTCAGCCCTGCCTCTAGGATCCTGCTTAAGTCTCTGCCACTGTTTCCCTCAGTGATAGACAGTGATTGAGACCTGTAAGCCAAATAAATTATGTCCTCTCCAGATTTTGGATCAAGTAGCTTTCCCACCTAGCAACAAAAAACAAATCAAAATAGTGTATCACAAAAGTTGACCTAGATCTCTGAGGCCCAGTGAAGCAGTGTTGGGGATTAATTGTTACTGTTTCTGGACCAAGAAAAACTTTTTTAAAAAATGAGAAAAAATGTAAATCTTAAAAAACCTAATAATTGGCTGTGACTTTTGAAGGTTAAACACAAAAAGAAAAGGAAAAAAGAAGCATCAAGTATAATTTCCTAATGAAACACCTCCTTATTTTCTCTATATCCATTTATAAACTTTGATTCTGGTTCATGGTCATGGTTCAGTCAAAAAGCCAGTGTTCCACTATTTCTGTGTGTCTATACCTTCGTAGATATTCCAGTGGTCTCTAAATTTAGTAAGGGAACTTTTGGGAATTCCTGTGCCACTGAATGCTAGAGATTGGTGCAATTTAATTAACCTCCTTAAAAATATTGATTATCCAGTACGGGTTGGATTTCTTCCAGGAACTAGAGCATCAAAGGTATAAAAGAAATTGTGTTTGCAGTTAAAGATCTTGAGTTTAGTGAATTAAATGGAGATACATGAAGTTATTTTTAGGAGAGAGACTGTGAAAATGGAGCACGAGCAGTGTACCATGGGAGCATAGGAGCCAGAGGAATTCTTCCCATTGTGGGACTTATAGAACGGAGATAAGCACTAAGTTAGGTACAAGAACACTGCAGCTGGTCCTCCTGCACCCATCTCTCTCACAATGTGTAACAGAGAATAACTGGGTGAGATTGATCCAGTTCCCACTTGGATGGAGTGCTATCCAACTAAAAACTGTTAGTAGTATTAAGAAGCATTTGTGTGTCTGTTTGCCACATCTAAGTCAATTAGTTCTCAATATTCCAATATTCTCCTAACTACTTGTATTATCCAATCAGAGTAGATGTCTAGACTTTTATTCATTGGTTATGGGTAAAGGTTTCTTTTTTTGTTTGTGTGTGTGTGTGTGTGTGTGTGTGTGTGTGTGTTTCACTGGTCATGACTAAAAAAGTATGTGGCTCTGATTGATACTGGCAGAGATCTACCTTATGACCACGACCAGGTTCTGCATAGGATAAGTCAGAAGGCACAGAAGAGGGGAGAGATAAAAAGAGCTTCAGCACTGATGTCATCATTAAGACATTTGACTGACTATGCTGAAGAGTTCTCTTTCTCTAGGTGCTCTAATTATAAGATCCAATACATTTCTATACCATTAAAGATGGTTTTCATTGCACTTTCAATTACTATGTGATTTGAAAACATCCTGAATCTGGAAAGAATTTTACAGTGAGATAGATATTAATAGCTAGAAGATGAAGGGAGAAATATATTTCAAATAATACAAAAGGCTTGACCAAAGGTATTTAAAAACTGCTGTGTGTGTGTGTGTGTGTTGGTGTGTTGGGTAAAGTGTGTTCAAAGAAGGTTTTTTATATGAAGCATCTGCAGTAGAAGACAGCCTACTCTTTTATCTTATTTCTAATTGAAAAAGACTAGACAAAAAAAGACCTTGTTCCTAACTGAAGAAGGCAAAGAAAAGCAGTACTCAGGGGAGAGTTGAGTGTTGTTTATCCAGTGACAACATGTACTGAATACCCAATGTCACATTTGCAGAGAACATCGCCAATGAATTTTTATTTCCAATATTAAAATATAGTTTTTATTGAAAACAAAGAAAAGATTTTTAAAATGGAATTCATAATAATGTAGCCATTTCCTAAAGCCTATATCATTTATATACACTATGTATATGCCCATTGTTAGTACTGCTAGTGTATAACTAAAGGGTTTTCCATTTTAAGGCCACAATGATCCCGTTAAAGGAAAGATGGACGCTTATTTATTCTCTAGTTAGAGCTTTCAACTGGCCTTTTTGAAATTTGGTGATATTTTTTAAAAAATCAAAGCCAATGTAAATGGGAAATCTTATAACCATATTTTTATTAGATGTATATATTTATAAATGCAAACTTATGCATGATTTCTAACTTATTCTAACAAGTCACAATTCCTTTTTTGAAGACGGTATAAAATCTTACAAAGAACTTAGGATGTGAGCGCATCCAGACATATTTTAACCAAAAGAAATAGTATGTATTGTGCATGGAGCATTTTGGAAAGTATTTTTCATTCTGCAGAGGGATTGACAAGAAGGAAAATGTGCAAGTAGGAAATTCAATGTCCAGATGCATAAGCACCTGGATAAAAGAAGGTTCCCAAGAGAGCAAAGACGCCATAGAGATAATTTTATCAAGGACAGCACTAAAAAATGGGTACATGACCTTTGGGTCTTCTCCATCTGGAGATTAGCTTGTCCCTTCCAATGTCAGTCTAAAAGCCACAGGATCCGAAAGACGAAATGAAGAGGGCTTGTTCAAGTTCTCTCTATGGGTTGGTTCACTTCTTGCTTCAGTGTGCATTGTCACTGGAATTCAGCCTACAAATGCTCCCAGAACACAAGCTGTGTGTGGAAATGGGCTTGGGCCAGATATATCAGTCAGTAAAATGCTTTGAAACCACGAGGTCCTGAGTTTGATGTCCACATGTAAAAATCAGGGTTGAAAAGGGTGACATATTAGTTTATAATCCCAGTGGCTGGAGAAGCAGAGACAGGGAGATTCCTTGAGCTTGCTGCTCAGTCAGCGTAGCTTCCCAGGCAAGTCCAGGGCAAAGAGAGAACCGTAAGTGATACCTGAGAAACGACACCCAAGGTTGTCTGTCACCAGACCTCTGCATTACATGCACACATGCATGTGTTTACACATATGTAAGAAGAATACACATGCTCCTGGAAAATGCTGACTACTTTCATTTTAAGCTATCTGCTATTGCTTGCATATTTGTGTCTTCCAAAACTCATGTAGATGCTAAATTGCTACGGCAAGAATACATAGAGATCAAGAGCTATTAAGAGGTGATTAGGCTACTGGCATGCTCCAGTCTCTGGTAAGATCAGAGACATTATACAATGGGGTTTGACTCACCTCTTACTGTTGTCCTTGTTTTTGCTCTTTAATACTGAATTTCCCTGCCTCCAGCACAGAGATCCAATAATTCTACACATTATAAACTATCCACTCTTCAGCATTCTATCATAACCACAAAAGTGGACCAAGAAATCATCTTTGAAATTCACATGGAATTAGGAATGTGATCAAATAAAATGAAACAAGGTTTAACTCACATCTCACCCAGTCTGTGTTGTACATATTTACTTAGGTACTTTGTGTAGTTATTTATTTACTCAAGTCATTGTAACTCCAAGACAAATTAAATCAAATCTCAGCTCGTGCTCATCAGTGAACAACGTTTTGTGTTTTTCTTAGAATTTTAGGATAGCTGTGAAACCAATAATATTTCTGCACAAGGAAAAATGAAGGTGAAACAAATAGAATCAAACTACTTTGAGTAGTAAAAAAATGAGTAACAATAATAAAAATAGATTAAGCTGATATTTGTGTTTGTGTTAGCTGTGTATGAGTACATCTGTGTGAGAGGATGGAGAGAGAGAGACAGACAGACATACAGATAGACACATATACAGTAGCTTTCTTCATAATAAAATATTTTAAGAATTTTATTTGTATTCCTTCAGGGAAAAACCATATCCTTTCAGAGTTCATATGCAATGCATTTTCTACAAAGC
>JABTXL010000342.1:8152681-8165202 GCA_025134845.1 Neodon shergylaensis
CCTCTCTTACCAAATATCTCCCACCCTAGCCTCTGAACCAGTGACCGCAAGCACAATGGGCCCCAATTGTACCTGGACCAACAGGTGAGTGTCTGAGATCCCAGCTGGAGAGCCCTGCTCTTTAAACCCTAACTTCCATTCCTCCCACAACCATGGCAACACCAGTGACCAGGTAGCAGCACTCTCTCTTGCCAATTATCCTCCACCTCTCCACCAAGGACCACAGACTCCACTGGCCCCAACTGTACTTGGAGGAACAGCACCAATGACAACTGAGGCCACAGGCCCCAAATACATCAGGAGGAAGAGTGACCACCTGAACTACAGGCCCCACCCATACTGATTGGAGGAAAAGATGGGTAGATGGCCATGTAAGAACGCATTCAACAACATAAAGAACAATATGGCGTCACCAGAAACTAGTGGTCCTACATCAGTAAGATCTGAGCAGTGCAACATAGAAAGAAAGCAGAAGAAAATGACCTTAAAAACAACTTTATGAAGACAATGAAGGCTCTTAAAGAAGAAATGAAAAATTCCCGTAATGAAACAGAGGAAAGATTTAAGAGTTCAGTAAGTTCCAGGCAGACTGCCAGCCAGGGACTCAGTCTCATCTGAAGGATTGATGAGGAGGGGGTCTTTGGCTGTTGGAAGCTCTTTGACCATTACCAGAGGAGACAGAATGTGGAACCAGCCCAAGAGAAGGAAAGTGTGTCATAGCCAACAAAGCTGAAAGGAGTTGGAGATCTGAAGAGCACTTTGACATGGGACATGGAAACACAGAGTTTGAATTTGTTCTGCTGGCTTTTGGTCTTGCTTTGATTCAATATTTCTTCACTATGCTCCCTTCCTGTTGAAGGAGCGGCGGGGCTGCATCCCCGGGTGCCTGCACGGCTAGCTTATGCCCCAAAATAATTACACGGAATCTGTATTCTTTTAAACACTGTCTGGCCCATTAGTTCTAGCCTCTTATTGGCTAGCTCTTACATATTGATCTAACCCATTTTTAATAATCTGTGTAGCCCACGAGGTGGCTTACCAGGGAAGATCTTAACCTGCGGCTGTGTCAGGTGGGAGAATCATGGCGACTCTGACTCAGCTTCTTTCTCCAAGCATTCTGTTCTGTTTACTCCGCCTATCTAAATTCTACCCTATCAGAGGGCCAAACAGTTTCTTTATTAATTAACCAATAAAAACAGCAGATAAGATACAAGACCCACCTCCATCATTTTCCCTTCATTTTGGAATAATAATGTATATCCTGTGCCACTGTGTGCTGGGAGCATGTAATTTGTATAGTATTTTTATGGGGGTTACAGTAAAGAAATTGCCTTGAGTCTCAGAAGAGACATTGAACTTTGAAACAGTCTTAGATTATGGGGACTTTTGAAGTTAAACACACTTGGCATTATGATAGAACTGCAAACCTAGAGGGGCTGAGGATGAAATGTGGTGGTTTTAATGAGATGGACATGCCAGCTGATGAGCTATGAGGGAAGGATTAGGGGATGTGGTTTTGTTAGGGGAGATGAGTCACTAGTTATGGGCTTTGAGGTTTCAAAAATCCATACCAGGCCCTGTGTTTCTCTTTCTTTCTGCTGTTGCAAGTAGGTTAGGATGTAAAACTCTCGGGTGCTACTTCAGCACCATGCAGCCTACATGATGCCACACTCCCTGTCATGACAATAATGGATGAATCCTCTGTTAGAGTTATTCTTGGCTGTCAACTTGACTATGTCTGGAATTAACTAAAACCTGAATGGGCAAGCATAACTATGAGGCATTTTTCACTATTAAATCATTTGAAGTGGAGAGACCTAATCTGGATTTTTGAGGTGGGAAAATAAACGTTTAGTCCAGTTCTTTTGAGGTAGGAAGGTCCATCTTAAATCTGGACCAAACCTTCTGCCACCAGCCTATATAAAGGAATGAAGGAAACTTGCTCTGCTTATCAGCTTGCTCTCACCCTCCCTGCCAAGTGCAACTATAAAGTCATGAGTCACTGTCACTGGCATTAAAGCCTACTTCTTTGGGATTCCAGCATTTACTGAAGACCTGCTAAGATATCCAGCCTTATGGACTGAAAAACTACTGGATTCTTGGATCTCCCGTTCAAAGGCAGCCAGTGTTAGATTAGCTAAACCAAAGACTATAAGCCATTCTAATAAAAAAAATCTAAAACTAAAAGCAATCCTCCAATCAATACTTTCTTTTATAAGAGTCGCCTTGGTCATGGTGTCTCTTCAGAGCAATAGAAACCCCAAATAAGTACGGTTCCCTAGTGTCCCAAAAAAGTACCAGTATACACCTCTTTTTAAAGAAATATTTTTATCAAGCTATATATTTTCTCCACTCCCTCTCCTTTCTCTCCCTCCTTCTACCCTCTCCCCTCCCCTTCTACCTTCTCCCATGATCTCCATGCTTCCAATTTACTCAGGAGATCTTGTCTTTTCCTACTTCCCATGTAAGATTAGATCCATGTATGTCTTTCTTAGGATCCTCTTTGTTTTCTAGGTTCTCTGGGATTGTGAATTATAGGATGTTTTATCTTTATGTCTAAAAGCCACTTATGAGTGAGTAGATATGATATTTGTCTTTCTGGGTTGGGTTATCTCACTCAATATGATGTTTTCTACATTTATCCATTTGCCTGCAAATTTCAAGATGTCATTATTTTTTTCTGCTGTGTAGTACTCCATTGTGTAAATATATATATACCATGTTTTCCTTATCCATTATTTGGTCAGGGGCATTTAGGTTGTTTCCTGGTTCTGGCTATGACAAACAATGCTGCTATGAACATAGGTGATCACATGCCCTTGTGGTATGCTTGAGAATTTTTTGGGTATATACACAAAAGTGGTATTGCTGGGTCTTGATGAAGGTTGCTTCCTAATTTTCTGAGTAATCATCATACTGATATCCAAATGGGCTGTACCAGCTTGCAATTCCACCAGCAATGCAGGAGTATTCCCTTTATCCCACATCCTCTCCAACAGAAATTATCATCAGTGATTTTGACCTTGGCCATTCTTACAGGTGTAGGATGGAATCTCGATTGTTTTGATTTGCATTTCTCTGATGGCTAAGGATGTTGAGCATTTCCTTTAAGTGTCTTTCAGCCATTTTAGATTCATGTGTTGAGAGTTCTTTGTTTAGGTCTATACCCCATTTTTCATTGGATTATTTGTTCTTTTGATGACCAATTTCTTGAGTTCTTTGTATATTTTGGAAATCGTTCCTCTGTCCAATGTGGAGTTGGTTAAGATATTTTCCCATTCTGTAGGCTGCCATTTTGTCCTGCTTACTGTGTCCTTTGCTTTACAGAAGCTTCTCAGTTTCATATGATATGATAGTTTACATAAGTAACACCAAAAATTGTACCAAGGAATTTCTACAACTCAAAAACACCTTAAGTAATGTAGCCAGATACAAGATTATCTCAAAAAAATCAGTAGCCCTCCTTTACACAGATTATAAATGGGCTGAGAAAGAAATTAGAGAAATATCACCCTTCATAATAGCCATAAATAACATAAAATATCTTGGAGTAACTTTAACCAAATAAGTAGAAAACCTGTATGACAAGAACTTTAAATCCTTGAAGAAAGAAATTGAAGAAGACACCAGAAAACGGAAAGATTTCCCATGCTCTTGGGTAGATCCAATTAACATAGTAAAATAGCAATCTTACCAAAAGCAATCTACAGATTCAATATAATACCCAACAAAATTCTTCACAGATCTCTAAAGAACAATACTAAACTTCATATGAAAAGGCAACAAAGAAACAAACAGGATAGCCAAAACAATCCCATGCAATAAAAGAACTTTCGGAGGCATCACAATAACTGATTTCAAACTCTACTACAGAGTTACAGTACTGAAAACAGCCTGGTATTGGCATAAAACCAGACAGGAAGACCAGTGGAACTGATTCAAAGACCTGGATATCAATCCACATATCTATGAACACTTAATTTTTGACAAAGAAGCAAAAAATATAAAAGGAAATAAAGCATATTCAACAAATGGTGCTGGAATAACTGGATATCAACATGTAGAAGAATGAAAATAGATCCATATCCATCATCATGCACAAAACTCAAGTCGAAATGGATCAAAGATCTCAATATAAAACCAACCACACTGAAACTCATAGAAGAGAAAGTGATAAGTACACTTGAATGCATTGGCACAGGAGACCACTTCCTAAATATAACTTCAGCAGCACAGACACTGAGAGAAATATTTAAAAAATGGGACCTCCTGAAACATCATACACTTCTCACAGGACTGCTGCCACTCTTACTTCTGCTCCTTGGGTTTGGACTCTGTGATGTGCTCTGTGAGTAAACGTGCTTCTGCCACTTGCATTGCTTATCTGTTTCTTACCTTTATTACTCATTAAGTTATTCACAATTAGAACAAACTGGCATTGTCTTGGTCTTTAACTCCAGGATCCAAAAGTCCATGACAAGTAGTCAGTAAATAATATATAAATAAAGTTTATATTTAGTCATCTCAGAAATGTGAAATAACACTGAAATTGAGTTAGTTAAAATACATCCACTACATTCTGGCTCCTACCATGGAGAGAGCTTTCTAGTTGAAACTATGACATTGACAAAACTAATTTGTTGAGTATTTGACACATAATACATGGGATAGAGGCCATAAAATTGTTAATGGTGTATTTAACCTCAAAGCAGCCATTCTAAAGTCACAGGTCATTGTCCCTGCTATTTTACATGATGAAGGATTGCCAAATCAGAGTCTACAAGCCACATCTCAACACACATTGCTGGAATACTAGGTTATAGCGATGCGACTTGGCTCACTAACCAAGAACATATCCAAAATCATCATTATATGGGCTCAGACAAAGGATAGGTTGCCTTGCTGGTCTGCTGATAACAACTTCAAGGAAATACACACCATAGAATGTTTTCACGGTGTTTCATTTGATGACTCTGTAAACACTCAACAGACATGATTAGCAGAATTATTCAGGATAGATACTACTTCTTATCCAGGAAGGAGACTATTTTGTTTAAAAAGGAGTACCTGACTCACACAGAAGTACAGTAGATAATTAAAGCTTTAAAGTAATGACAATATATTTTTGGAATCCCTGTGCTAAAGGTCCCTCTGAATCTCATGAAAGAGAGAAATCCATGGGAATATAATACCCTTATAGTTGATGAATGTGAATCCTTTGAAATTACCTCTAGATTTTATTTTTACTAACTGTAAAGGGTAATAAAACCTATGAACAATGAATAGAATCTTTGGGATTGCAGTTTGGTATTTAAATATAGTCTATTTTCTAATGTTTCACTATCTGTATGGTTAGATACAAATAAAAACACTGGATAAGAAAGTATTAAGGTACTCTCCATTTTGATTTAACAAATGTTAACATTTTGTGATGTTTGCCTCAGGTCTTTTTTGAGAAATTATTATAGAAGAAATTGAAGTCCACCTTCTACCCATGCCAGATTCTATTTCCGAACAGTGATTGTATGGGACTTTCCTGAAAACTGCCAAGATTCTGGATATTTTAAGAAGGTTCCCCACACCAAATTTTAAAACTAATGCCGGATGGGAGGGTAATCTTCAAAACACTACAACTTTCTAATTGTTTGATTAGTTTAAATTTAGGAAGTTAGCTGAAGAGGAGATAGTATCAAGGCTGTGCTTGTAAGCCTTTTCAGTAGTAGCTTGTCTTCCAACAGAACGAAATATCCACCCCTATGCAAAAATCTTGAATGCATACGAGATGCATCCCCATATAACAAGGTCCTATAAACCCCTAGACTTGGATTAAAAGTACACATTCACACACACACACACACACACACACACACACACACACACACACACCTCCTTGTGAAACAATAAAAGTGTTTCTCTGTAGAAAAAGTGTCAAAATTCTGTGGTTATCCCTCAAGTTGCTGTCATCGTGAAGACACCACTTCCAGTCTGAACTTTGCTCACTAGCGAACATCTTTAATGGTAGGTCTGCTGGGGAAAAGTGGGTGGTAGATGCTTTGATTTGAAATTATGGAGAGCAATCATAATGAAACTCTGTATTAATATAAATCTCTCGATTTTCCCGGGGCGAGCCTGCTGAGAGGAAAATGTATTTGTCCTCTTTAATGACAAGACTATTTCCCTTTACTTCATCCCATTTCATGAAAAGTGCCCCGATTTGCCTTCTGGAACTATCCTGTAATTGACTCCGATGGCTCACGACATTAGGCAGATGAATCTGTCAGTTTTGTGAATTTAGTTTTGAACAAAGAGCTATGTAGCAGCTAATGACACACGATGTAAGGAAAAGAGGCCAAAGCAGGCTTGCCTCTGGATGCCTGCCACTTGCTGAGGAGATTCAAAAGACAACATGACAGAAGGTGCCAGCCTGAGCTCTTGAGGGCTGACCTTGAGCTCTGACACAAGAGCAGCTGTCATGGCGGACACATAAGTTAGCCCTAACATGGGAAATTAAAAGGCTAAAGTATCAGTGGGCCAGATGCCTAGGAAATCAGGAAGCTGGCTCGCATGCTCTCAGTACCCAGCCTCTTCTCTCCGGTCTCACATGCCAAGTAGATACCCACCAAGGCTACTTTTGTTAACTGTCATTTGTTTTCCACTGACTACGACTGTCAGGTAGTCTGCCAGCAGCACCACACTTTCTTGCTTCTATTTGCCTGACACTTTAAAGTCTAGGTTAAAAGCTTGGAGTCAGAGACCTCTGTGAAAACACTGGCTGCCACTTACCAGGCAGAGTCACCTTGAAACACAGTGCTCATTTATAAAACGAAGCAAATACCACTTACTTGAAAATGTTTCCGAAAGGATTAAGTGGGAAATGCACATAGAGCTAGCTTTGAGTTAATACTGGGGAGGTGATAGCTTTGTTATTAACAGTGCCGTGAGGAAAATATTTTCAGATCAGAAAATTGGATTTAGAAGAAGTTGGGTATTTTTTCCAAGGTCTGTTCTGATATTTTTTTTATTATAAAGTATTTACTACTCTAGAAATGGTACATTGTCTACATGGAAAATTTAATAAAACAAGTCAGAAGTGTTTCATATTATTTTTTCCTGAAATTAACTTCAGATAAAAGAAAAGGCATTTTTTGAGCAATGTAATAATAGAGTATCCTCTCTCTTTCCCTCTCTCTCTCTTTCTCTCTGTCGCTGTCTCTCTCTCTCATGTGTATTTCCAACTGAAAATATTGAAGAGTGTATTTATAGAACTCAATTTTCCCCATTATATCAACCTATTGTCAGTAAATATCATAGCATCCAGATTAACATCTTCAAATACAGTTTTCACTAAAAGAAACAATGACCTTTGGAGAAATGACTGAATATAGACATGGGTGAGGAAATGTAATACATGAGCCAAGTCTAGAATATCTTGTCACACAGAGGAAAAGGGAGCATTCTAAATCTAGAGTTTTATCAAAAGGATTCTGGGGCCAACTGGAAGAAGCTTTCCAGTGGAAATAACCAGGTTGGCAAAAATGCATGAAATTTGATAAATTCATGAGTTTTGATGAATTAAAAAAACACCAGAAACCACTGCAACCTCCACCTGAGAGATACAGAAAGGACCAACAAAAATAAGACCTGGTTGTTATTGGGAAAAGTTGGTTAAATCAAGTCAGGATTCTGAAAACTGGGAGACAGAGTAAAACAATCAAATCCTATCCCCTCTTTTCTCCAGAATTATGTGTGAGCTCCACCAAGGAGTAACTAAACAGTGGGTGAGAAATTGTGTTATAATTTATTTTTAAAAAATGGTGAAAAGAGAAGTCATGCTATACAACAGGGCTCATATGACTGGTTTATTGGAAGAGGAAGGAGAAGGGACAAAAAAGGGGACAGAGAAAGGGGTACAGAAGGGGGCAGAGAGGGGGAGCAGAGAGAGAGAGAGGGGTTGGGGACAAGGGTGGTGGAAGAGAGAGAGACAGAGATAGAGAGACTGGGAGTAGGCAAGGCCCACCTTTTATAAGGGAATGAACCAAATGCACACAGGGGATGCTCTTAATGGCTGCAATTGAGGCTGTATCCTGTCAGGACCCCAAGGGCGGGCCAGAACAAATGCCTGAATAATAACAGAGTGTCTTTATGATAATATCCTACCTTACTCATAACAAATGAGTAAGAAGTAAGATGGGTAGAATGTCATAGTTTGGTATTTTCTTTATGAGTAAGTGGGGATAAGCCTTGGCCTTAGCAGTTGAGAGAAACAACCAGACTCTGTGTCTCTTGTTTTTTGACAAGAACAAAACACCACCTACACCCTGCTGTACACGTCTTTAAATTTGAACAACTATCTGCACTCAGGTACCACTTCAGGAGACAGGGTTAGAGAAACATGTTAAAGCACACAAAGAAGATCCAATTGGCAAAATCCAGACATTTCCTAGCCTTTCTACTTTATGTTTGCATATTAACTGAAAGCAAGTTAGAAATTTAGGGTACTGCTGGGTGGTGGTGACACACACCCTTAATCCCAGCACTTGGGTGGCAGAAGAAGGTGGATCTCTGTGAGTTTGAGGCCAGCCTGGTCTACAGAGTGAGTTCCAGGACAGCTAGGACTACAAAAAGAAACCCTGCCTCAAGAAAACATAGATGATAGATAGATAGATAGATAGATAGATAGATAGATAGATAGATAGATAGATGATAGATAGATAGATAGATAGATAGATAGATAGATAGATAGATAGACAAACAGAGATAGATAGATAGATAGATAGATAGATAGATAGATAGATAGATGATAGATAGATAGATAGATAGATAGATGATAGATAGATAGATAGATAGATAGATAGATAGATAGATAGATGATAGATAGACAAACAGAGATAGATAGATAGATAGATAGATGATAGATAGATAGATAGATAGATAGATAGATAGATAGATAGATAGATGATAGATAGATAGATACATAGATGATAGATAGACAAACAGAGATAGATAGATAGATAGATAGATAGATAGACAGAGATAGATAGATAGATATAGATAGATAGATGATAGATAGACAGAGATAGATAGATAGATAGATAGATAGATAGATAGATAGATAGATAGACAGAGATAGATAGATAGATGATAGATAGATATAGATAGATAGATGATAGATAGAACAAAATGGAATGCGGAGTCCCATTCCCACCCAAGCCAATTGATTGAAACATGGGGATCTGTTTATAAGGCTATGTGAAAGGAACTGAAGAGCTGAACAGTGGTGGCGCACGCCTTTAATCCCAGCACTCGGGAGGCAGAGGCAGGCAGATCTCTGTGAGTTCGAGGCCAACCTGGTCTACAGAGCTAGTTCCAGGGCAGGCTCCGTAGCTACAGAGAAACCCTGCCTCAAAAAACCTAAATAAATAAAAAAAGAAAAGAAAAGAAAATAAATTATCATATCGGGCAAAAGTTTTTTCTGCAAAAGCACTGCATTAAAATAAAAGAGATAGGTTGAAAGAATCTAAGGAAACTATCAACCATCTGAAATATGTGGTCTTTGTTTACATCCTAACACAAATAACTTAAAGTATATATATTTGTGAGACAACAGAAAGTTTGAACTCTCACAGGCTATTTGGAAACTGTTGGTTTTTCAGTGCGACTGTGGCATTATTGTACTGTTGTTCTTACATGAACATCTTTTAGAAAGACACACTGAAACAGTTACAGATGCAGTGCATGCAGCCTGAAACTGCACTCACCAAAGGAGTGCTGAGAGTAAGGATAAGGTTAGCTTGGTCATGGGTTGAATTTGTTACAGTTGAAATATTGCTGATGATGTTCTATAGAATATTCTCTCTCCCTTTCAACTACTGTAAATTTTTATAATAAGCAAGTTGCAGAAGAAAGAAGAGACTGCCATTCCCAAGAGAAGCTTCTGCCAACAGCGGAGAACTGGACGGAACATGAATATCAACAGTGACTTTGCTTTGGTTTTTGTAGACCTCACTCCTCCTTATTGTGGCCTTGAGTTATGGGAGGCACTACACATTTCTAACAGCTAGAAAATGCAGAGCTTTGAATTGCATTCTGTCCATGCCCTTGTTTTAGTCTTGGAGGTCAGGAGGAAAATTTGACAACTCCTCTGACACAGGTCTTGACAAGTTCTTAATAGCTAAGAACCTCGTGTTCCTTTCCTACCCGCTGTCTTTTGTGGTGGTGCCGTGCCCTTGTGCTGATGGGAAGAAGTGTCTTGTCCTTGCTGCCTGCTTTACAGTGTCTGTCTACAGTGGACCGCAGAAGCCCTTGTAGGGAATTCTTTGTGCCGTGCAGTTTCTATAGTAGCTACCAGAGATCCGGCATCCTGCCCTCCCAGTGGCTGGCTCTGCTATCTTAAGGCAGGATACTGGAAAGATAGAAGCAGCTGAACAAGGCTAGCTTGGTGAGAAGAGATTCATGGTTCAAAATGTGACTGTCTATAATGAAAGAGGAAAAGATAGCAAGAAATAAGCTTGTAGCCCAAGAAAAGCCTCCTGCAGCAAACACATTGTATATCTATCACAGGGAACAGCACAATGATGTTACAAGCCCTAATCATACACACAGACATTTAACAATGATGAAATATTTTGGAAGTGAGAACAAAAAGAAGTAAGACATTTTAAACTTTTATAATATTAGGGATTCCATTGTCTATAAAATTACATAAATATTTGCATATTTTGTGATTATATCATAATTTTGTCACGTTCTCCCCCAGCTTGGTCTAGACTGCTCCTTAAACTTCAGGGCTTTTGAAAGTGTCTATTTCTGGGCTCCATCTCAGACAGGTCTGGGCTGGGACTCAAGAATCTGTAGTATTTTTGAAAGCCTCTTAGAGATTATGATGCTACTTGTATTTGATTACATTTTGGCAGTCTGGTTTTAGCTAATAAACAATCCGGGCATGTTTCTCTCTCAGACATTTCCTCTGGAGTGTGCTAATTGCTGGCTGGTTATTCGAAGCTACTAACAAGTTAACTTATGGTATAGGAATCTGTGCGGTCCCTGTTCTAAGGTTGTCAGAGTCCCCAAGGTATGTGACTGAGGCTATTCACAAAGGCATGATAGGAATCTTTTCTTCAATCCCTGAATTTTTGGAGAAATTTCCTTCAGACTTGGATCATAGATATTTTTCATAAAGTCTTATAGTCCTTATGTATTGGTCTATTGATTTAGAGACCTACTCATACCCTTTCTTATTCTGTAAAAATGTTTTGGTGTGTGACTTCTGTGATGAATAGTAGTGAAATTAGTGAAAAAACAGCAACAATAACAAACCCTGATTTATGATCCCTTATTGTTGCACACTTATAGAAAAACATCATTGTTGTTTACTTAACAAATATTTACTGACTCTATTACAAACAAGTTGTCAGATATAAACCACATGGGCAAACCTCATTGAAGCCAAAATTTCTATTTCTGTTAGCATCTACTATATTTTTACATATAGCAATTGAGGGGTATTTTATCCTCCCCCAATCTGTTCATTTATTTATTATGTATCACTGTGGCACAGATTCTGCATGTGTGTATTGTCAGGATTCTGCATGTGTGTACTGTCAATGTCTACCTGTTGAAACTTTATAATGAGCCATGCTAAATTTCAGAGAAGAGCATGCCTTTTGAAAGGTCCCTTTTACATTATGAGGATATTTTAATTCTAAAATAAAGTATAACAAATAAAATCACTTACAATCCATACTAATTGCCATTCTTAAAAGCATGAGATTCTTTTCTCAGGTATGTATCCATTGATAACATAAAAATATCTAGAAATTGAAAGATAAGTATATTTGGAGGTTAATTGTACCTGATATGTTACAGATGGCTGGTAAATTAACAATATCCAAGGACTGCTAATAGCTCACCTGTACAGTTCTAGACTCAGGTTTAGTGTGGACAATCACTGATATAAGATGCATTTTTGGGAATCTAAATAGACTCAAATGTGTCCTCTCATTCATCAGCTTTTAAAATGATGTTACATTTGTCCATGTATTTCTTTGTACATAAAAATAGATTGGGAGCTTACATGCCTTTAGATTCCCAATTAGTAGTCAGGACATGAAGAAAGGGAGTCTCACAGGCTAAATTTGGGATTCTTAATATGCAGAAGGGAGACAGTTCACATTCTCCACAGTACTTCCACCATCCTTTTGTGGTCTCTTCACTTCTCTCTTGCATCTAATTCAAAGACCCAGCTTGAAGTTTATACTCAAACACCCACACTTATCAAACCCAGGCTGTTTTTAGATATGACTTCAATGAAAAGAATAGGTTGGGTGTTGTTTGTTTGTTTGTTTGAAGAGTATGGCTGGAAAGTTATAGGCATTCATCTAGCTGAGAAATGACACCTAGCTGTGATATTGCAAACTCCTTAGTAATACACTTGACCTGCATATATTTAGTGACATCATGACATTCAGAGGGCTTCATTCCTCTTACCTGGTGTACACGCTTGCAAACACATTAGATGGTCC
>JABTXL010000342.1:8165212-8216580 GCA_025134845.1 Neodon shergylaensis
CCCCCCAAACACCTTCTACTTCAGAATAAAGATTGGACCATCTCCCCAGTCTGTGGCTCTGCCATCTGTACCATGCCGTCTGCCCTTGAATCTCTAACTTAAGCAGAGAAAAATTAGACTTCCCTTTTCATGGATCCGTGATGCCTGTATGTGGCTGGCACTGGCAAATAAACTGATAGATAAATAATATATCGAGAAGGTTACATTTCCAGGAAAGGAAATTACTAAACTGACCCTGTAGCATTCATTAGAGTTTAAATTAAGCCTTGTGGGGATGTCATTGCTATATTTTAAAACCTGAGGTCAGAGGAGAAAGAAGCAGAAGGGCACAGTGTCAGCCAGAGGTGATTCAAGGGTTGAGTGTAGATGAGGAATGATATTTTTCAACATTACTGTTTTCTCTATGATAACAAATACATCATATAAAAGCTATCATTTGTGCGTTAAGGGTACACTTCAGTGACATTAAGTATATTTGCACTGCTGTTCAAGCATCACCACAATTGAGCTCCAGAACTTTTCGTCATTCTATTCTAAAGCTTAGCACCTATTGAACAACAGCCTGTTCTACCATCTTCAGCCACAGGACTCAACGAATCTGACTATTCTAGGTACCTAACCTGAGTGGAAGCAAACATTATCTGTTCTCTTGTATCTGACTCATTTAATTTTTCATGTTTCCAGGTTCATTATGCTATTATGATGTATCAGAATTCCATTCATTTTTAAAGATGATATTCCACTCTATGCATGTGCTACATTTTGGTTATATATTCACCCACTGATAGACACTTGGGCTGTTTCCACCTTTGGGTATTATGAATAATGCTACTTATTCAATTGTCTCTTTGAAAGCCTATTTTCACTGTCTTATAAGGTATACAGAAGAATAAAAATTGAGGTGATAGTGGGTGGAGATATGGCATGACTGTTGAGATTGCTTGTTATCTTTCCAGAAGCCCTGAGTCAGTTTCTAACATCACATTTGACATCTTACAAGTGTCTCTAATTCCAACTCCAGGGAACTCTGCAAATACCTGGCACACACACCCACACACACACAATAGTCGTGTAAAGAATGGAGCTCATGGGAGATCTTTTCCCAGTTGGCTTGGCTCTTCTTTGGCTTCTCATTGGCTTTTTCAAATGGCCAGAGCACTGTATAGTACATGAAAAGTCTATCTGAGTCACTTTGGAATCTGACTCAAAGCCACCGTGTATGAAAAAGTTAGGTATGGGAGCAGATCTTACCCAGTCTTATGTTAGTACTTTATCAGAAACCTGAAGACCTGCTCTTTGGGGATAAACTGAGTTCTGCAATATGCCCACTGTGAGTATTAGATGTGGTGCATCACTATAAGTGCTGCTGCTTTGCATTCTGAGTTTTTGGATTCTTCAATTAAAGCGGTACCTGGAATAAATATCTTCCTGACAGTTAATACATGCCATCAATTTTTATGATGTGAGCTTGCCTCTAAATAAATCATCATTGAATATTCTGACAACTCAGTTCAGGCATTTATTTCCTGAATAGCCTTGCTCTTTAGACTTAGACTAATGTAAAAGTCCTCCATTAATTTCCCCCAAACTCCAGTGGGAAGCAGACAAAGCATCATACTCCTACAGAAAAAGAGCTATGGTGTGAAAGACCCTTGACGCTTGCCCTCACCTGTCAAATGAACTTCACTGTTAAGTGACAACCAAATTACTTTGCTTGGGGAGTGATGGTTCACTTCCTTTCTTCACATTCAGAAGAGGCTGTATTCACTTGATTAAGGAAATGAAACGCTGCCTCTGTCCATGGTAGCTGCCAAATATATTTAGATATGAGCAGCTGAAATCTCACAGTCATCAGATAGAAACATGCCTACTAGGGTAAACAGGTCACTCTGCGCTAACAGAAGTATTAGCTGCATCATACAGTTGTTTGTGCTAGCGACACAACTCAAGATGACTCACCTCCCTCAGTCTTTAATGTCTCCATTTCAGTTGTTTCCCCTTATACGAGACGCTTATTAGCAGGTCTCCTATTGTGACAGGAATTCACAGGAAAAAACTCATGACTTGTACCTTTATGGCTCACCATTGTCTTGTGTCTGTTGCCTAGCAACAAGACCACCTTATCTTACAGGCATTTTTTTATGTGTACCTTAAACCACTTCTTAGGCTTTGTTTTATTTTTAAAAACTTTCAGAAATTCTTTTTCCCATGTTCACTTATATTCTTCTCTCTTTAGATACAAGAAGGAAATGAATATGACTTTCAGCTCCTTTGTGCTTCATCTGTCTACCTCAGTGCCTCGCAGAGTCCTGCCAAACAAAGAAAACCTCAGATAGCAGAACATGTCTGACAGCAAAAGAACACCGTGGTCGCCAGCTTCTTTCTGTGATATAGGAGCTCGTACCATAAAGTCCACTTTGCTCATATTAAGGATATGCATGACTGAACCAGAAGTCAGACTAGGATTTTTACCCCTTCCTGATATGGAGGAGAAGGTTTCTAGAGAAAGGGCTCAAGCCATGTAGTTTTGATGAAAGATACAGAAGCAATGCCTGATGCTTATCATGCTTTGTAAGATCAGAAATAAAAGGCTAAAGCTTACTTAAAAAATGGGCCAAGTGTGTCTTTGATTCTCTATGCTCCGGCTCCCCTCTCTGTTTTTGTCATTCCCCCATCCCCCAGTTTGCTGCCCTTTTTGTCTCCTTGTAATTGCTTGACTGTTTTGGACCTTATTTCCTCTGACAAAAAACCATGAAGAGGAGAGAGGTGCTAAGTGCAGTCAAAGGCCTGATGCAAACCGAGAGAATAAATGCAGTAAGTTCTAGACTGTCCTCTGAGGGAGGGGCTGGCAAAGCCCTGGCCTTGCCTCCACTTTCACCTCCAGTGTTAGTTAGCTGGGTCCACTGCACATTCAAAGCCCTGTTAATGATCCAGAGGTTGCAAGCACACGCAGTGCATCCAACAGTCAGCCCAGAGCCTCGGTTAATCCACACACATCAAATACGTTTCTATGTGTGTATAAGATTGTGCAGGTCTTTTTGAAAAATCCCTTAGCAATAGTCTTGAATTCTGCTCATTTGATCTCAACCCCACATTATTTCCCTTCCTTTTACTGACAAACTTGGCTTTTCTCTACAAATAAAGCAAAGTAGACTTTTTGTTGTTGTTGCTTCTATTTGTGGGTTTTTTTGAGTCAGGGTTTCTCTGTGTAATAGTCCTGGCTGTCCTGGAACTTGCTTTGTAGACCAGGTTAGCATCAAACTCACTAAGGTGCCTGCCTCTGCCTCCAAGGGTGGGATTATAGGCATGTGCCGCCACTACCATCCAGTGCAGACTTTATTTTGAATTCTGCCCCTTCTAAGACTGGCCTACTCTTGCTTCTGTAATCAGAACAGAGATGTGGTCCTTCAGCATCTCAGAGGCAGCATTCAGCGACCTTCGTCACTTTCCATTCCTGCTGTAGCCATCTGCAATCTTCTGCATATTCCCTGCTATAGCCACTAAGAGTTGCTGGTGGCATCTGCAATGGAGACACCCCGAGTAATAATGGTGAATCTCCAGCTCATGCTAAGTAGAATCCCCCACTTCACTTCTGAGTGATTATAAAGGTACTCAGCTTCAGTGAGTACTGAACCTACTGTATGCCAATAACAATATATACCAGGTGAAACATTTGCTTTGTCCTATGTATTCCTTTTTGTAATAACCACATCAACCCCCGCCAAAACAAAAGACTAACATAGGAGACCTTTTTAAAATAATTTTGTATCATAAGCTTATTAATATTTCCGCAATGTGACATGCTCAGACTCAAAAATACTTTTCCCCAATGGGAACTTTCATATCCTGAAATTACAAGGTCTTGGTGGGTAGAAGAGTCATGTCATATAATTTTTGTCCCTTCCTATGGTACCAGATACAGTATCATACACATAAGAGCAAGTGAGGCAATCAAGGAAGAATGAATGGATAAATCAAGCATCTTACAGGATAGGTTGTAGCAAACTTGAAAAGAACGCTTTGATTTTGAGCAGAAAGAGAGAGAGCACGAGCAAGGAACTCAGGACCGCGAGGGGTGCACCCACACACTGAGACAATGGGGATGTTCTATCGGGAACTCACCAAGGCCAGCTGGCCTGGGTCTGAAAAAGCCTGGGATAAAACCGGACTCACTGAACATAGCAGACAATGAGGACTACTGAGAACTCAAGAACAATGGCAATGGGTTTTTGATCCTACTGCACCTATTGGCTTTGTGGGAGCATAGGCAGTTTGGATGCTCACCTTACTAGACCTGGATGGAGGTGGGTGGTCCTTGGACTTCCCACAGGACAGGGAAAGCTGATAGCTCTTTGGGCTGACGAGGGAGGGGGACTTGATTGGGGGAGGGGGAGGGAAAGGGGAGGCAGAGGTGGGGAAGAGACAGAAATCTTTAATAAAAAAAAAAAGAAAAAAGTGAAAACTACAGGGCTAGTTGGCTGTGTCAGTGCTTCGCCAACAGAGCCTTGGTCATTTACATTTTTCCAAAGTCATTTGAAAGAGCAAAGTGAAATTTCAAAACTTCTATGTGAAGTTCAAGTCTTCACTTTCCTTCACTTCCAGTATTTTCTTCCACTCTCATAAGCTATGAGAAGAAACTTTCGAATTGGTTCTCAAGCCATTTTTGTCTTATACATATTTACACACGAATATGTTTATGTATGCCTCTCCACATATAGTGTGTTTTGGTAAGGGTTTTATGAAGTTTATAGTGTTGCTACCATGCTCTAGATATACATCACTTTGTAATTTGGGTTCCTTCCACTCACCATTGTTTGTGAGTTATCTATGTTATATGCAAATAAATTTGGCTCATTTTAAAACATATGCAGCACGGCATGATACATTTTCGTTATCTATTCTTCCCATCCCCAAATGCACAGGTTATTTCCATTCTTCTATCATAAACAATACCACAATAAATATGTCTTGTGGCTTGCGTAAAACTTGCCAGTATACAAACTTATTGGCTTATAGAGTATTTACATTTTTCATATTCGTAGCTACAACCAAACAACTCCCTAAAGTGCCTGTACAAATTTACAGTTTACCAGTGGCAGAGAAATTCCCTTCTCTCTGTTCTTGCAAGCATACACTAAACACATTCTCTAAAGAGGGTAGTCTATTATCCGTTTTGTGTTTGATGACTAAGGCAATCAAATCCAACAATCCTAAAATAAATGCTAGTACGCTGCTAATAATTAGAATACGCTGTCACTGTTGATTCTGGTTCTCTGATATTAATATTGAAGAGTGGATTCTAATTAAGAGTTACAGAAAAGACTTCGAGTTGAGAAGCAATCACTTTAGCAAGACAGGAATCGATTGTTATGCATTGCTGAGTTTAAAACAGTGCCCAGATACATTCCAACTTGCTTTAACTTGTTCCAGCAGGTATGTAATAAGTGTGATAGAATATTCTGCCTTTAAGCCATCTTTTTCAATATTTTTGGTTTTAACTTCTTATAGACAAAATCTAGGTTAGATATGCATTGCTTCCTAATGAGAATGGTGTTCAAATATTAGGAGGTTTCCCAAAATTAATTTGTATCTATAACTCTAAGAAAATGAGATACACTGTTGTCCTAAATGATTTGGAACAAGGACACCAAGAGAATGTGCTAACTCTATGATGATTTCAACATGAAGCCTTTCACAATTGGAATCAACATTTAATTTGGTTGTAATTTTGAAAGAAAACTGCTGAGGGGTAAGAAGTTGAGTTTGATGAAATTCAGAGAGCCTGGCTTAGGGAACACCTATGTAGCAAAAATAAGTGATTGATAGCTTTTTATGGTAGTTCACAACCATAACCCAGCACCCAAAAGTCAGAGGCTGAAGGGTGGAGAGTTTAAGTTCAGCCTGGGCTACCTGGTGTAACCCTCTCTTTAAGGAAATTCCCAGGAGTCCACAAGAATGACCCCAGCTAAGACCCTAAGCAAGAGTGGAGAGGGTGCCTGAACGGCCCTTCCCTTGTAATCAGATTGATAACCTTAATGGTCATCACGGAAACTTAATCTAGTAATTGATGGAAGCAGATGCAGAGATCCACAGCTAGCACAGGGCCAAACTCCTAGAGTCCTGTCAAAGAGAGGGAGGAGTGATAATATGAGCAAAGGGGTCAAGACCATGATGGAGATACCCACAGAAACAGCTGAGCTAAGCTAGTGGGAGCTCACTGACTCTGGACTGACAGCAGGGGAACCTGCATAGACCCAACCTAGGCCATCTGAATATGGGTGACAGTTATGTGGCTTAGGTAGTCTGTGGGGCCACTGGCTGTGGGACCAGGATTTATCCCTAATACCTGAACTGGCTTTTTGGAGCTCATTTCTTTGGAGGGATACCTTGCTCAGCGTAGTTATGGAGGGAGGGCCTTGGTCCTGTCTTAAAGTGATGTGTCAGACTTTGTTGATGCCCCATGGGAAGCCTTACACTCTCTGAGGAGTAGATGGGAGGGGAGTGGGTGGAAGGTTGGAGGAGTGGGGGGTGAGGAGGGAGAGGAACTAGGATTAGAATGTAAACTGAGGAAAGACTGTTCTAAAAAAAAAGAAAAAAGAAAAATAAAACAAATAACAACAATAACAAAAGGCAAAGGCTTGGAGCTAACCCAGTGGGTAAGGGTGCTTCAAGGCTGATGACCTAAGTTTGATTTCCAGAACCCACATGGTGAATGGAAAGAAGCAACTTCTGCAAGTTATCCTCTGACTTCTTCTTGATCATCATGGCTCACACACACACACACACACACACACACACACACACACACGCATGCAAATAAATGTAATCTAGAAAAAAATAAAAACCAAGGCCAGGGACACAGCTCAGACATGTTCCTGGGTTCCATCATCAGCACTGGAAAGTAAAGATAATCTTTTTAAGCCAGTGTGGCTAGGCCTGTTCATTTTGAAGTTTTCATTATTCTGTCCAAGTTCAAGATTCAGAAAGGAGGAAACATTCACTTAGCCTGAATCATATTCTTGGTCAGGGCTCCTTGAGTAAACTCAACTCCAAGAGGTGCACACAGGAAAAGAACACATTGTCCTGGGGAAAAAAGAAGGCTGAACTACAGGTGAATAGACGTTGAGTGGAAGAAACAACACGTGGCTTGAAGCACTGATATCTACTGTCTACTGCCTGCCAGGAATGACCAATACAGGCCTGGCTTCTGTGCTCCAATGGACTGACACAATGATGTCAAATTTGGATGATTTTGAACAAACTGTAATGTCTGCCAGAAAAGCCAACTGCCCCTTTAAATACCCAGGACAGTGATTTATAAACAAGTGGACTGATTTCTTCCTATTTTTAAATTATTATATGAATGTATAATATATTATATATGATAGGTATTATATATTCTGTTTATGGGTGTTTTGCCTGCATGTGTCTATGTGCCACATGAACGCAGTGCCCACAGAAGCCAGAAGAGGGCAATCAGATGCCCTGGAACTAAAGTCCCCTAATGTTGACAGTTACCTTGTCGATGCTAGGAACGGCACCAGTGTCCTCTAGGAGTGGTCATGTCTCTTAACTGCCAAGTCATTCATTTCTCCAGCCCTGTGAGCTGATTTCTTTCAAGTGAACTCAATTATCCCTTGCCCTACAGAGGCGCTTTCTTTTTCTAGCTTTTTCTAGTTTAACTAACTATAGAACGTCTCAGGCCTCAGAACCACTTTTGGCTTGTCTCTACTTCCTTGCCAGGCTTGATTCTGTTCCTTCTTCACTTTCATCCCTAACCACACAAATCTCAGCCATATTATATAAAATCTGGTTAAGTTTTCCACCAATGCCCACCTATACTCTCGACTTCGTCTTCAAGTGGATGCTCCTAGATCTTATTCTAGACCACTGGATTCAACTCTATATATTTGAGCCAAATTACTTGTTCTGAAAACACTGCCTAAAAGGGGTGTGGCGAGAGGAAATGAGTCTATTATATCACCTTTCTCTCAGTTTCTCAACACCTACCCATTCTTATAAATCCTCTTCTCTTATTTTATTTAGAAAAACTTCACAGAGAAATAGCACCTATTCTCCTTTCACAAAGGAGAAACAATGAAATGTTTATAGATACTAGTATATTAAAATTATTAATAAAAATACAGTTAATACTATTACATGGGAGATTTCGTTATTTAGGGAATACATCAACTAAGTTCTCAAACCCCGTTCTCATTAGTTGCACAATGTTTTGCTAAGGTCAAATAAGGAATTTCTAATGGTGACGCCCTATTAATATCACTCAAGCACCTAGTACTACAGAAAAAAAACCCAGTAACATAGTTTGTATGGCATGTGTTCATGGCACAAACTCTCTTCCTGAAGAATATGTCCACATGTTTTTGGTTGTTCTTCATTTGATCACATGCCACCTGTTTCTTTTGGTGACATATTAACTTAGCAAAAATCCTTAAATGCCTAGTGTGTTGTATATACATAATTTATAGTAAGTGTATTACAGTCATATGATGAATTGACAGGTGTATTATGAGTAATCTGAAAATGGATTAAACTTAGATCTTATGCACAAAGATTTCACAGTCTTAGAAAAAAATATAATATATGGATACATACATAATTGAACTACAAGGCAGGAAGTAAGAAAGGCAAAAACACAACAGAAATCAGAAGAAAGGTGTTTAGTTCTGACTATGGCAGTATATTTATTTTCTTGAGATGTCCAAACCATGTATCACAGACTCCATGGCTTCAACAAAAATAATGTATTTTCTCACAATCATGGAGGTTAAAAGTCCAAGACCAAAGAATTATAAGATCACTTTTTTCCTTGTGGTCTCTGGCCCTGCCTTGTAAATGGTCATCTTGTCCCTGTGTCTTCTGCAAGGTATTTTCTTCTGTGCCTCGATGTCTTCTGGATGTCCAATCTTCAAGTGCAGTTGCTCCTGAGATACTGAAGAGATGGACTTAAAATATGGATTTGGGGGCTATATAATTCATCCCATAAGAGGATGTTAGGGAGGGGCTTGTAAAGGATACCTCTTAGGCTGAGTTCCACTCTAATTCATGTACAGAATAATCAATATCTAACTTAACCCTGGCCAAGGTGGCTGGTGTGTGTTGAATGTATAATCTACAATACAGGCTTCAGAGTCGACTAGACATAGATGCACTGTCCCCTAATGTTTAAACCAGAGAAGGAAGGCTTCTTGTAATTCTTGAATTACAAGAAAAGAGACTTCTTTAAGAATGGGTTTTTGCCTCATGGGAGGTGGGAGAAAGAGATGAAAGCATCAGGCAGAAGGGTCCCAAGGCATGATCTTGGCCAGAAAACCATGTCAGCTGTTCTTCATATTTCACTCTTCCCTTTGAATTTCATTTCTATTTTGGGGTTACTTTGTTTTCATTAAAGAAAATTAGAATTAGGTTTGGTCACTTGTCACCACAAAGTGCCAGTTGGTACATACACCAGACAAGATCTTCCTTCCATAACTCAGGTAACAAAAACAAACAAACAAACAAACAAACAGCCCAAAAAGTGTCTTTAAAAGAATTAGAAACTAGCAGACATGTGTACCACTATGTCTCCCGAAGGCAGAACATCTGATCTTGGATGCCATTCAAAGTTGGGTCAATTTAAGACTTGGACTGGAGAAAATAAACGTGATTCTAGGTGTGGCCGTGTACACCTATAGTCCCAGTAAGTGGGTGGCAGAGGCAGAAAGACAGAGAATTCAAGGTGAGTCTGGACTGTATAGTACGGCACAGAGAAGAAAATGGGTGATACGAAGAGCTTGAAGATATCAGTTACATCGCTCATCCCGTACAGTTAAAGAAGTAATTACTAAACAGCCTTCCTTTGGGTTTACAGACTATTGCAGAGAATATCTGATGACTTTCACAACAGTTCCGCTTATTCTCTGTTCTGTGTATCAACCAATGCAAAGCAATCAAGGTGCTGTGAAGTTGAATGTATAAAAAACAGTATGTCTGCTTCAAGGAAATAGAAACAAATCCTGGAAGGTCAAGGTCAGTTGGGATGTTCTGGGCAAAGAAACTTAAGGAGATTCGAGCTGGTGACAGAGATCCCACTCTCTGTATAACCTGCCTATACATTGTCTTAGGGAACCTCTTTCCTTTCCTATATAAGCTCCTCATGCCCCCAAGTTCCCCCCCAAAAGAACTTTAAAGTTGACAGCCCCTCTTTTCAAGATGACAATCCTTGAATAAACCTGAATCCTTTGTACCAGCCCTCACCCCCTAATATTGGCTTTTGAGTGCTTAGCAGCCCCAGACATTATTCCAGTAATAGTTAGCTCTAAATTTAATTATAAGGAACGATAATCACCCAGAGAGGCAATAACTAAACTGCCAACTTTCCTAGCCCATCAAGCTCCTCCAGGCAGAGAAGCTCCTGCAAATGGGCATGCATTTGCATAATTAAACTCCCTTTGTTCTTCCTCTTGCTTCAGCTAAGCATTTTGGGGAACCACCTTCACTGTCTCTGCAGACCACCAAGGTGATGCGTGATGATTTTCCCACCATCACTGTCTCTGCAGACCACCAAGGTGATGCGTGATGGTTTTCCCTCCATCACCATCTCTGAAGACCACTAAAGTTATAGGTGACAGTTTTTATTTGAAACAGCAACAGTGCAAATCAAACCTGGTGAAAGTAGAATCAGAAATGGACTCTCTTTCTTTTCATCAAGTAGATTGTCTTGGAAGGAGTAAGAGAGAGGGGTCTTGGGAAATAAACGTTGAGTAGTTAAGATATTATTTGTGAAAAAGTGGACAAGACTTTGCTAGATTCCCGCTGCCCTTCAGACACACAGATCCTCAGAGACTTAAAGTGACTGTGCTACCGTAATGGGCAGGGGTCAGCATTCTAAAACTACTATCAATACATATGAAATATTGTTTTTTTTTTTTAAGTGGAAAGATAGATTTAGGTTCTAAGAGTTGACAGACTTAGTTTTTTTACATTCTAGACATTCACACATTACCCAACTATAGAGAACAACTTCACTGCATCTTTTAAAATATTTAGCTTTGGAGGAGGGAGTTTATTTGTTTTGGTTTTGAAGTAGGGCTTTGGTAGATAGTTTAGGCTGGTCTGGAACTTGATATCCTCCTGCATTGGCCTTCTGAATGCTGGGATTACAGGCATGGACTACCACAGGCAGGAACAGTTGCTTTAAAAGATACCTTGAGAAAGACAATGTAAAAATGTCTGTAATGAAACATGAAGTGTACAAAAAGCAGATGTGAACACCATAAATATGACATCAAAATATTATCAGAGGTGTTTGTGGTTTGATGGTAGCACAAGGGGTAATTTTATATTTAATTGCATGCATTTCCTGATTTTTTCTAATAGGCATGGATTATTTTATAATTAGATGACACTTTTGGTTATATTTAAAAATCTGTATGCTCCAAGCAAAAAAAGAGAGGGGGTACTTTAAAATAAATTTTTCGTCACAGAAATTTGAGGAATTTCTCTTCACATTTTAAAAGATTTACAAAGAAACCTGAGAATGATTTAACTCATAATACCAAGCAAATGTCTTGGTCAAAGGAAATTGCAGAGTTATTTGTCATGATTTTACGAGCATTGTCACACTCTATGGTTGGTTCTCATTTCATTAGCAGGTATTCCTGAGTTAGACAGATAAAAATGATTTCCCAGGGTTACATTTGACTGGAAAATAAAGAACCGGAGATCTCATGACAGCAGAGGGCACTGACAGGGCATTGGGGGGAGACGAGTTCAGAAGCCAAAGCCAGTTCTACGTGGAGGGAATGGATGGAGGGAACCACCATATCAGAGGGTGGAATGTATGACGTGGGGGGGGCGGATTGGGAGAGAGATCAAATTTTCCTTTCATGTGTCTAGTTTCTTTTTCTAAGGAACACATTGTCCCTCTGCAGCAGCCACATGTTCCCTCTTAGGGAAGAGCCATAACCCCAATCCTCAAAAGGAAGGGGTTGCTTTATTTTATGTATTATATTACATCATATCAGATCATATAATATTATATTCTAGTATAGTATATTGTGTATTATTTTAAACTTTGTCTATATGGTATACAATGTAATTAGTGTGGCTGAGGCTGGTCTTGAATTTATAATCCTTCAGCTGCAGTATCCTGAGTTCTAGGACAAGAGATGTCAGCCTGGCTCTGTTATCTGTTTGTCTGTATTTCTTTCTTTGATTCTTTCTTTTCTTTTTTGACACAAGGTCTTATGTACCTTCAGATTCTCCTTAAATTCACTATATAGTCGAGAATAACTTTGAACTTCTGATCCTGCTGCCTTCCCTTTCTAAGTTGTAATTTAAGAAACACCACAAAGAGAAGGCATGCCATGCAACAAGGCTCACATAGGAGTTTTATTGGAAGAGGAGAGAGAAGCGGGCAGAGAGGTGGGCAGAAACCAGTCCCTGGGGACAAGAGTGGTGGAAGAAAAAGAGAGATGCGGAGAAAGAAAAAAGAGAGGGAGAGAGAGAAAAAAGAGAAAGAGGGAAAAAGAGAGAGAGAGAGAAAGAGACGGGAGGTAGGCAGGCCCACCTTTTAAAGGGAAGGTAGTGAATCTGCACAGAAGGAGCTCTTAGTGGCTGCAGCTAAGCATGTAACCTATCAGGACCCCAAGGTCAGCCCAGTACAGATGTCTGAATGCTGTAACTATTGGGATTACCTCACCAGTTTTATGGGTGTTGGATCCAGGGCTTTATATATGAAAGGCAAACACTCAACCAGCTAGGCATGTATGTGCACACAAGTGAATAAACCTGTGTGTGTGCACGTGCATGCAGAAAATAATATTGGATGTCTTAACTTTATCACCACCTTATTATTATGAGACAGAGTCCCTCACTGATTTTGGAACTCACCAATTGGCCAGACTGGCCCTGTTGTGCCCAGCTGTTTGAGTGCTACGGATCCAAACTCAGGTTCTTATTCTAAATCAGCAAGTATCTAACCCACTGAGTATTGCCCCAGTCATAGATTAAACATCTAAAGAGTAACAATATTGTTCCTAACAATAAAAAATACTTTAGCATTCACCATTACTGGAAGAAATGTCAGAGCCTTGAATATATATATATATATATATATATATATATATATATATATATTCATCTTAGTAGATAGCACGCAACAGTTTTCCCAAAGGGTAATACTAACCTATATTCTCACCAGTAGAGCATCAATATGAGAGGGTTAGCTAGAGTCACCATACTTTGGAAATCCTCTGTTTTGGTTGAATTGTGGCAATCCCTGTGACTATAGCAATTTGTGTTCCAGAACTAAAGTTATTTGTTCTGTAGGTTCTTAGTTTTCTTGCCCTGTTGACCTCAAGTAATAGTGACAGGAAAGATGACTATTCATCACTTAACGTTCTTTAATTGGCTACTCCCTGATTAACCCAGCAACAAACAGCCATGAGCCAGAAAAGGAAACTTGTCAATCTCCCTCCCAAACCCTTTCTCTGAAACCTATAAGAAGGGAGTCCCACTCCACATGGGCCTGAGCTTTTCTCAGGTACCCTGCTGTACTGTTGTCTGGCTGTGGTATTGACAACCCTTCCAATAGATATATTATAGAAAAGAACAGTCTGTCTCCATGTCCTCTTGAACCCCAAAGATGAAACCATTCACCTGTCACCCACATCCTCAACAGTGTATAATTCCCCCCTTCTCTTTTTTTCAGTCTCTCTCATTCCTCCCCCTTTCCACCAGCCCCATTTTTCCATGTTGACTCAGCTAGCTCCAACCTGACAGTGATCCTCCCTCAATTTCCCAAGAGCTGGTATTACAAGCATACGCCACTACATCTGGCAACACATATTTCTGTCATTTATATTTTGGTCGTTCTTTCAAAGATCTAGTTATTTTATGTGTGGAAATCTATATGGATGTATATTTCTATGGATGGATATATATGTGTAATTCATTTATTGCTGTGGTATTGAGATCTGAACCCAGGGCTGAAAACACACTTAGCAAGCACCTACACAGCTCTTTAAAAGAAATTCTTTGTAATCGTTGAGACAGGACTTCACTAAGCTGTCCCGGATGGCCATGAAATTACTCTGCATCTCAGACAGAACTTGAACTTGTGATTCTCCCTGCCTCTGTCCCAGGACAGCTGGGATTAGAAGTTTCCATGCCTAGCTTATTGCCATTTTAACTTGTGATTTTCTACTGGACAATGGGATAGCTATTCAGACAGCTGACATGAAAAGTCCACTCAAGATTTTTGCCCATTTTGGGAAGGGATAAAGTTTTTCTTAGAAGTTACTAAAGTCTTGGGAGGGTCTTCATTATTCAAAAGCCTCTTTCTCCCTGGCTGTCTCGGGATGAACCCTGAGTGATTCCCTCCTTCACCAGCTAATCCATTCCTACTGGACAGCATTGCACATAGCTTCAGCTTACCATTCTTTAAGTACGCTCCAGGCAGTAGCTGTCTACTGATTGAAAATTATTTCTAGTAGAATCTAATTTTTCCATGTGGATACTGACCGGTTATACTACTTTCATGTCCATTTACAAATTTCTGCTAACATTCTATATCTATTCAAAATATGAGAGGCATTGAGTCTCTTTAGAGCTAGCTATGGAATTTCATTGGTTCCTTCATTAATTAATGAAATAAACAAAATATTTGGTGTCTGCTCTTTAAAATTCTACAGGAGTCAGGATTTGATACACAGATTTCATTAATAAATTATGATAACTATATAACAAAAGGTTATGCAGCTTTAAAAATTCCTACAAAGGAAACTATGTGGACAGAATGTTTTCTAGAGCTAAGTACCCAACATGACTTCGCTTCGTAGGGAGATGTAAATATAAACACAGAGAGCATAGGCCCTGTCTTAACTAACGTTACTCTTGCTGTGATAAAACACCAGGACTACAGCAATGTGGGGAGGAAGGGGTTTAGTTTATCTGTACTTCCAGGTAACCATCGGTCATCCAGGAAAGCCAAGGCAGGAAGCCAAGGCAGGAACCTGGAGACACGAACTGATGAAGAGACCATGGAGGAGCTCTGCCAAGGACTTGCTCTTGCTCAACCTGCTTTCTTATAGAACTCGGGACCACCAACCTAAGGGTATCCTCACCCACAGTGGGATAGGCCCTCCCACCTCTATCTCTAGTTAAGAAAATGCCCCATAGGCTTTCCTGCCTACAGCCTGATCATATAGAGGTATCTTTTAAATTAAGCTTCCCTACTCTGAGATGACTTTGGCCTATATCAAATTAACATAAAACTAGTCAGGGCAGTTCCCAAAGAACCTTGGATGGCCCAGCCCTTCTCTCCTCTTTGACAGCTCTGGGCTAAGGAAAAACTGTCTGGAACAGCTCACGCCTTGTATTCTCCCTCCTAAAGCAAGGTATACTACGATGCTGTAATGGCTAACCTTGGTTATCAATTTGGCTACATTTGGAATCAACTAAAACCCAAAGCTTCTTGGAACTGATGTGTGGGATATTCTTAATCAAATTATATGAAACAGGAAGAGCCACCCTAAATCTGGGCCATGCCTTCTGAGGGCAGCCCACATAAAAGGACATAGAAAAAGGAAGCTTTGCTCTTGGCCTGCTTACCCTCGTTCTCACTGGCACGTTCATCTTTCCTTTTCTGTGGCCAGAATTAAATCCTGCAGGATTCCAGTGTAGACAGAAACCCAGTAGATCTCTAGGAATCCTCTAGGATTCCAGCACTACACTGGGACCGCAGAGACATCCACCCTTGTGGACCAAAGAACTGCTGGATTCTCAGCCTTTCTCCTGTGAGACTGCCATGGTTGGACTACCTGGACCACTATCAGTAAGTTACTCTAACAAATCCCATGTACGTGTATTAAATTATATGTATATGTACACACACATATGTTATATTATATTCCTTTGGGAACCCTGGCTAACACAAATGTTTTGTCTTAGCATTAGGAATGTTCCATATCCTTGGAGATCTCATAATAGGCATCCCTCATGAAACCTAAAATACTTCAAGTGTCCCTCAGGTTTGTCACAAGCGGGGCATTGCAGTGAAGACTACTCTGATACTGGGCAGCTTTCTCATGCCTTGGGTACCAGTTTTTATGGGCATAAACTTCTACTACTGCCTTGTTGACAGACTATGAGAGTGTTCATTCTCATCAGCCTTGTAGTCTGGCAGCTAAGTTTGTGCAAAACTTCCTGCCAGATCCAAGAAACTTGGTAGTAATTGACATGGTGTTTAGAGTCACCTCTAGGATGGATAACGCTGGAAAATGTTCCCGTCTTGTGGGCTGATACCAGAGAATGAGAAAGAAAGAAAGAAAGAAAGAAAGAAAGAAAGAAAGAAAGAAAGAAAGAAAGAAAGGGAAGAGGGGAAGGAAGGAGGGAGAGAGAAGGGGTAGAAACAGAGAGAATGGGGAGGGGGAGAGAAAGGGGAGAGTGACAGTGATGGGGGAGAGGGGGAAGACCTTAAACAAGTTTTCTTATGTTTCTATTTCAGCTCTGGAATGACACACATCAGTGTTATGAGGGACTGTCTCTGGGAATGAAAGTAAGTGTAAATTGTCTATACTTCAATGTACTTTCTCATTTTTTCTAAAATAGAGTTACTAAGAAAATCATTGAAAGCAATAATATTGTCTTGTGCTAATACGTTTGCATATTTTGAAAACAATCCCTTGTGTGGAAGTCATGTCTCGAGAGCCTCCATCTCTGTTTTTTGGCCCCTCATGAATAACAAGTCCTCCTTACAGTCATTAGGGTTTCAGATTAAAGAAAAAAAATACTTCTGGCCAACTTACCAGCTCATGAGATCTGAACAAAGTCATGTCTCTGTGCATTAAGTAAAGAGATATAAAAAGAAACTAGAGTATTTTTGAACACTGTTATAATCCTTCAGTTCAAAATCTGAGTTTTTTCTAATCTAGCATATTCTAAAAACAAACCAACCATGTGTGTCTTTACAGATTGCTTGATTGAAGCTCAAGATGAGCTAAGTGTTTACAGGAGAAGATTAAACTGTCACTGCTTTCCTACAGATGGGATGCCTGCAAGGCAATAGAATATTCCAGAGGAAAGCTCTCTAGAGAGACACTGTCTATGTTGTAAGAATTGCTCATAATAGAAGAAACCTGTCTTCCCTCTGTAAAATTTCATCGCTGCAAACAACAGATCTCTGCGCATCAAAAGTCCTCCATTAAAGCAACATTTGTCTGTGTGGGCATGTTTCTTAGTGGGGTGCCTTCACAAAGCCACTGCCAGGCAAGCCTGGCTCTCCCAGTGCAGAACCAGCTGTTTCAGACTCCATCAGATGGGAAGTAGGATCTTTTTCTGTGTTCTTCCCTCTGAAAGCAGAAACTTAAAGTCTTAAAAAAAATCAACCCTAAATTGTTACATGGGTAATTAGAAGGACCGAGTATGGTTTGGGCAAAGGCCCCTCTATTCACCCAAACCCCAAGAAATAGGAGATAAATTCCAAGCCCCAAGTTCTACATTCCCTGAGTCCTCTTTCCCTCTGGGAATGTTATCCTGGAGTCAGATTTTGCATATAACTTATCTGTTTGATGTACTTTCTAAGTTAGGCAAAAAACTAACTTCATATTAAGGGTCACACTTTATTCACATGCTGTGTCAAGGTGGCACAGATCTTCATGGCAGGCTGTTGTTCTGTTTTTTGTTTTTTTTTTTTTGTAAGAGAATGATTTTATCATGTACAGCTTTTTGCAGCTACAGTTCCCTTATACAGGAAAAGTCAGAGAAGCATCTTGAGTGATCTGGAGATAAAAAACTGAAGGAAGGAGAGAAGGAAGGAAAGATTAAGGAAGGGAGAAAAGTGGAAAAGACTGAAAGAGAAAGAAGTTGAAAAGCAGAGCCA
Organism: Neodon shergylaensis; assembly: GCA_025134845.1. Lineage (NCBI taxonomy): Eukaryota > Metazoa > Chordata > Mammalia > Rodentia > Cricetidae > Neodon > Neodon shergylaensis. Next base: position 8,183,097 of record JABTXL010000342.1, read on the forward strand.
TGAACAGTGAAGAAGTGAGGATGGGTTTAACTGAGTCAGTCACCAGGCAAAATAACTATATACATAGCACTTTCCCTTATTGAATATGGGTAAGAAATACAAGATTTTTCTGTGCCAGGCTAGAAACAGACAAGAATAATAGACTAATATAAGAAATAGTTAATAAGAAGCCTGAGCTAATAGGCCAATCAGTTTATGACTAATATAGACCTCTGTGCATTTCTTTGGGACTTAAAGACTGCAGGACCTGGTGGGACAGAAACCTCTGACAACAGGGGATTGATGCAGGGGTGCAGGGATGCTATGGGTGACTTGGAGGTGAGTGGAATTGGGGTACATGATGTGAAATTCCCAAAGATTCAATAAAGAAATTCTGTTAAATATTAAAAACAAAAACCTACACTCCTCATACATTAGCTCTCAAGACTTTTTCATCATAGTGGAGGACCGTCGATGACCTAAATTAGCTTTGACTTTCTCTCTGGCTTGTTAAGTTCTGAATTACTTTTTAAATTTTAATTTAAAAATCTTTTTGAGGGTTTCATACTTGAATACCATATTTATATCTTTTCCACCCTTCTTTCTCCACCCTCCTATTCCTCTTAGAATTCCCACTACTCCTCAAATTCATGATATCTTCTTTAATTATTTTTACATATGCATATATATATAAATATAGCCTCTGAGTTTCTTTAGTATTGTTCATGTGTATGGGTGTGTGTGAGAGTCTCTTTAGTGCTGTTCCTGTATGTGTTTAGGGATGACCCCTTGGGACTTGATAATTTATCAGGAAGCTCATCCCCAAAGAAGACCAACTGTCCCTCCTTCCAAAGACACAATTGCCTGTAGCTCTTCATTTAGGATTGGGTTTTGTGAGATTTTTCCCAGTCATATTAACTACAGTTGTCACTGTACAGGTCTTGCATAGGCAGTCATAATTTTGAAAGTTCATGAACAGTTTCCAAGTAATATATAGAAAGCACAATCTTTTAGCAGAAGTCCTGGTCCTCTTGCTCTTACAATCTTTCTGTGTCTTCGCCCTTGATATTTTCCATTCCTTACTATGGGGGCTGTACTGTAGCTGTACCAACTGGGTTTGGGCACCCTGATCACTTGTTCTCTGTGTTTTGATCAGTTATGGATTTCTCTAATGAGCTCTGATTGCTACAAAATGAAGCTTCTTTATGAGGGGTAAAAAGTACATTTAACCTGTGGGTACAAGAATAAATATTCAGGCTTCAGTTAGATATTATACTGATTCAGGAACATGGCAGTACTGGGATCTCCTATAGGGTCCATGATTTCACCAGTCATGGCTAGTTGGCTAAGTTTCTAGTACGAAGCATTAATTCCCTCCTATTGAGTTGGCTTTGAGTCCAACTAAACTGCTGTTGGTTATCACCATGCTACAGAAACCACTACTGCACCTTTAGAATATCTTTCTGTAATGATCGCTTTTATTTTTAGTGTCACAGCCTGGTAGACTTACAGATTATTTTTCTCCCTTCGTAGCTTTCATAGCACCTTCCAGGACAATGAAACTTAGTCCCCATGGAAGTGACTTAATTTCTTCATGTCTTGTGTCCAAAACTTTTGACATCTTCAGCAATAAGCAACTCTCAGAGGCAACCAAGAGCAACAGCATAGCTGATATGATTTGGGAATTTCTTCAACTCCCCTGACAATACAGAGGGAGGTTTTTCACATCTGGCACAGAGGTGCATTTATTTATTTATTTATTTATTTATTTATTTATTTATTTATTTATTTTATTAAATTTATAGTTCTTGAGAAAAAAACATTATCACCCCAGGGAGCATGTGTTGTGTGTGTAAGTGTTTGTGTGTGTTTGCACACATACTTGTATATTATATATACATTTTAAGTAACATAATATAACACCTCCTTCTGGCTTTTTCAAACATCACTAGTGTTATTTATCACTCCTCCCTCCCTCTCCTTCTATATTGTCATCCCATCCCTGTTCTTAGTTAAATTCCCTTACCCTGTTTTCCCATTTCCTCCTCATGTACCCATTTCCTAGTAGCCTCCTTTCTAGAGTTCCTTCTCTCCACCACTCCCACCATGATCCTTTGTGTGAAATAAAGTCTCTTGAAAAGCCTACTCCATGTTGAAGATCTGTATGATTGGTGGGGTGAAGCTTCTACGGTTGTAAAAAACTGGAAGGATGAACAATTGACTGAGAGCTGAAATTCTGAGTTTCCTTCAGTTCCCTTAAAATCCATCTATCATTGAGCTCTGGATCTGACCTACAGTCCTTTGATTACCAAGCAAAGTGTCTGAGTCTTCACCAATGTATCTGATAAATGAATTGACTCATGAGTTTCTGTGTCCCCAGTCAGTGGTCAAATTTTGTGCTTCAGGACAAATGATCTCATATCCCCTTTGGAATGAGATGTGTGTGGCATAAACAGTTTGAGGATGAAATGTCCTCCACAGGCTCATAGGTGCCAGCTGGGCAAATTATTTCTGGTGGTAAAACAAACTTTAGGAGAAGTAATCTAGCTGGTAAAGTATATATGCCTTTGTTGATTACACGCAGTCCTTAGCCCCTTTCCCTCTCTGCTCTCTGCCTACCACGAAGTGAACTGCCCTACTATAAAGTTCTGCATTCATGATGTTTTCCCTTACCATGGGCTCAGCATCAGCATACTCAAGGATTATGGACCAAAATTACTGCAACCATGAGCAGAGATAGCTCCTCCTGCTTTTAAACGGTCTCATTGTGTTATTTCACATCAATGAGAAAACTGATTACAATTTTCCCCCTCAGTTTATTTTAAATTTCAGCATCATAAACCAACATAAATATCTTACAATGATAACTGAAAGCACATTCTCACGCCAACAGTAAGTGATTTTCTTACAATAATAAGACTATGTATCATGATCAGCCCAGGCTAATAGTGAACCAGCCAATGAGATGACCAAGCTGTCTGTGTAAACCCCATTGAACTTTGCCTTTATTCCTTTTCAGTATAAATTTCTGTGATGTGGGATTCCCCTCTGTATGCTGAGAAAACCCTTGGTGAATAAAGAAACTGGCTTGCATGATAGGGTAGAACAGATGTAGTCAGGGAAAACTAACCTGAATGCTGGGAGAAAGAAGAGTGGAGTCAAGGGATAAACCATGTAGCCCTACCAGAGACAGATGCTGGAACTTTAGCTGGTAAGCCACAGCCATGTGGAGATACACAGATTAATAGAAATGGGTTAAATAAGAAGCTAAAGCTAATAGGCCAAGCAGTGGTTTAAATAATATAGTTTCTGTGTGGATATTTTGGGGCTGAGCAGCCAGGAACCAACAAGCGGCCTTTCTCCAACACTGCTGGTAACTTAGTTCTGTCTTTCCCATACAGCTGTATTAAAAACAAACTCCTTTTCCACGTAATCACCAATTTATAATTTTTCTTCATTTAATCTTTGAGGCTAATGACTGATACTGCTGTGTTGGACACTACCCTCCTGGATGGGTCTCTGGATAGTACTGCCATAATAAGCCTATATAAAGACAACTGTGCACTCTTTGTTCTACCTCTTCCCATTCCTTGTACCCCTTTCTACTTTGTGTTGCTGTTTTATATTTTCCTTCTTCCTCTTTTTAAAAAGACTCCACTTACAAGTGTCATCAGGTAGTATTTTCCAGACTTTGACTTATGAATAATATCCATTTTATAAGTATTGATAATGTCAGGTTACAAGACGTACCCAAATTAATCAAAACAATACTGGCCCAGAAACATATATAAACACAATGAAACAGAACTGGGAGCCAAGAAGTAACCCAAGTATATATCGTCAAGTAATACTGACAAGGGTGCCCAAGAGACACAATGAGAAAAATTCTGTTCTATTAATGATGTTGGAAAACCTGAATACATACAAAAGAATAAGATTAGACCCTTTATCCCCCCACACAAAATCAATTCCAGTGGATTAAAGAACTAAATATAAGACAGACACTGGCAAACTCGTAGAAGAGGATAGAAAGGCAAAGTCCCTTAGCCTTTGGAATGAGTTTTCAGATAACAACAACAGGTGTAGGAATGTAACTAAAATCCTATATGTTGGACAAGTGTGCCAAACTGTACACCAAAAGAAAAAAATCAAAAAAATTGATTTGTGTACCATATATCCAATAAAGGGTAAATATTCAAAATAAATGTGAACCTCACTCAATTCGGTAGCAAAATAATGATTAAAAATTGAGACAAGGTCCTGAACATGTATTTCTACCATGGAGATGAAAAATTACCCCAATGGGTGAATGAAAAGATATTTGTCATTGCTAGTTACCAGGGATGTGCACATCAGAACCAGAGAGATCAGTTCATAGCTGGAATAGTTCCTTAGGCTAGAAAGCTGCCATCCACATAAAACAACACAAGCAGCAACCACTCCAAGAAATGCTGAGGAAGTGCAGCAGTGAGGAAAAGCACAGCTGTTGAAAGCAATGTTAATCGATAACACTTTTAGGGTGGTTCCTCAACAAATTAAGAAGAAGCAAAAACACCTACCAAACCACCCACCAATGTTTCTTCACCTTCATCGACGAGGGAGGAAATGATCTCTTCATACATGTACACGTACACTGTGTTCTTCATTGTGTCAGTCACAACACACAAGAGCTAGAAGTAACCTGTGTCCAGCACTAATGAATGGACAAATAACTACCCCCCAGAGCGAGGGGGAATGGAGGTATTTGTAGATATGTTATATAAATTATTTTTAAAAAGACTTTTTTCATATTCCATTGAGTTACCAATATTTCCACATTTTAAGGAACTTCAAGAAGAGGTGTAGATTATTTTATACTGTCATATTTATGGAGGGAGGGGTAAATTTCAGCAAATGAATGATTTGAAAGACAGCAGAAACATGATGTTATAAAAAGCTTTTTTGGGGGCCAGTAAATGTCCATCTTAGAATAGAGCTCAACATTTTGTAGGGGTCTGTGAGTTGGGGAGTCCTGTCAGATTTGAATGTTCCCGGGGCATTACTCAAGAGAACGGCACAAGGAAGCAATCAGAATAAGCAGTGAGTTCTGTGGAGAGAGCTGACTGAGTGCTCCATGACTTGACCCAATGTGAATTAAACACACTGTGTAGTGTTCACAGAGGAGCCAGCTAATAGGAACTCAAGCTGTTATTCTTGAAGCTCTTGTGTCTGGCATCTGCGAGAAACAGTGAGTGGCCTAAGCTTCTTCCCATGCGAGGAGCAGGCCCATGATTCATAAACGAGAAGTCAGAAGAGCTTCCCCCTTGCCTGTAACCAAAGCTATTTTTAACTCCCAGTCGAGAAAATCCTGCTTTCTGGCTCAGGCACCTTTTACGTTAATATGCTTCCTAAAATTGAAATGACTCATTAAAATCTGTACTTTGAGGGGGCTGGTGGCTTGGTTCGCACATTTCTAAGAGAGGCGGTTCATCTGGAAACTTCTGGAAAACTCTCTCCAGCCTCCCACACCCTGGATAACTAGAGGAAGCCTAACTACTGAGCTGTCAAAAAAAAAAAAAAAAAACCCAAACAGAGTGAGGTGTAGATTTTGTTATCGTCAGAGAAAGCAAGTTCTGACCCGAGAGTAATTGGGAAGAGCAGGAAAAGCAGGAAAAATCAACTGTGTTTGTAATTTCTTTTCCACACACAGAGCAGAAGACTGCTTTCATGAGGTGATCACAATTTCAAGCCCCCTACGCCAACTCCCTTTTAGGGTTATATTGGGGGGAGAGGGCAGGACATTTTTGTCAGCCTCCTCAAGGATGCTAATGGGGAAAGGAGTGGAAAGGAAACCTTGCTCTCAACACTGAGGACTTCCTTTAACAGAAAGGCAATCCCAGCTTCTGCGTTTCAGTGGAGGGGAAGGGCAGAGAGAGGTAAGATTTGCACGCTGGCCTTGTGCAGGGGATGGTGACATGTACTGTCTCATTTCACAGTCTGACTCAGACAGGAAGCATGGGGAGTGAACAATCTTGACCTGTGCACCCCTGAAGAAAAGAAGATCTTTTCAGAAGGCTGCTGGTTGAGATGGAATGCGACATAGTAAGACCGGGGTAGGAATGACGGGATTGATGCCGGAAATGGGTAGTCTCTGGGAATGAGTGGTTATAGAAGTCTCTGCCCACTCAGACCTAAGAATACATAGTCCAAGCCCTGGTAAGCTGGTTTGGTTCAAGCTCTCTGGAAAACCTATCAAATAGCCTTAGAAGTTCACCAGTCAGGAAGAACCAAGCCTCTGGGTGATGCAAACAGATCTGAGCTCATCACATATCCAGGGAATGGATTACTTGATTTAGACAGTCACAGGCTGCACAGCTTAATGTTGGTTTTGTTTGTTTGTTTTGGTGTGTGCATGTGTGTGTCTCCCCAGACAGAGACCCATGCCTACTGCTTATGGTCTAGAATTCAGTTTTCCTGCTACAACTTCCATGATGCTAGGACCACAGGTAGGTACCCGTGTTAACTCCATCTTGCTCACTGTTAAGATTCTAGAAAAGAGCTTGGTACCTAACAAACCAGAGCAGTCAAGTAAACAAATCCTTTTGAATCAACGTCATGAGCAGCGAACCGATGCATATTTATTATTTGAAGCGTGGGCAGATTCATTCCCAGTAAATTTGCTCAAAATTAAATACTTGTTTTATCTTAGAAACAGTTTTTTTTAAATGTGGAGATTGGAAAGGGAGTGGGGAAGACAGTGATTTACATGGCAAAGGAGGAATAAATAATTTTTAAACGCAGATGTGACACTATGAAAGATAAGGGAACCTAAAGCAAATTCTACAGTGGTATCTATGCTAAGGTGAGCTCTGAAAAATAACTGGGAGTTGAACAAGACAGGCTCTGCCCTGCTTGTTCTACTCATAAAGAACACACAGTGCCCCTTCTGTGCCACACTCTGTGCTAGGTGGGGTACAAGGAACTCAGGTTTTTCCCCTCTCTTGGTGCTGACATCCTGGAAGGGGTGGTTGGCATTAAACAGGCCACAGAGGAAACTCCAGATCCAGCAGGGCACTTATTGTGACATGTGTGTACACACACACACATATGTGATGAATATATGTATAGAAGAGGAAACTGTAGACACGGCTACACAGAGAAGTTGAGTAGGTCATGTGCATATGTCCCTGACTAGAGGCCACCAAGAATAAAATTTGCATGACTCAATCATACATGTTGCAAGTATATGTCAGAATAAAGTCTTTTATGAAGATAAATCTATTGTGTGGGGGGGGGAGGTAGGATTCAACAGAGAGTTACGTGAAAATGAAATACCATTTTTTGGAAGGATAATTTGAATCTATTCACGCTAGACAATTGTGGTGGTTTGAATAAGAATGGCCCCCATTGGCTCATTGGTTTGAACACATGGTCATTGGGAGTGGTACTACTTGGAAGGGATTAGGACAAGTTGCTTGTAGGGGGAGTTGTGGCCTTGTTGGAAGTTTGTCATTGGGTGTTGGCTTTGGAGTTTTTAATGCTCAGACTAGGCCTGGTGTCTGTCTGTCTGTCTCTTTCCGCTGCCTGCTGAAATGTGGAAGTCTCAGCTACCTGTCTAGCATCATGTCTGCCTATGTGCCATTCTGCTTCCCACCATGATGATAATGGACTAAACCTTAAATGCTTTCTTCTTATAAGAGTTCCTGTGGTCATGGTATCTCTTCACAGCAATAGAACACTGACTAAGACAACAATGCATAACAAATTTTTATAAGTGTGTTAGAAACACTTTAGACACAGGAGCTTAGGCAGACCAGTATTCACAGATGTACATGCATGCCTTCCAGACAAATAACACACAGAGGTTGAGCCAATGGAAGGATGCGAGTGACACCTAAGAGTGAGACCCGGCTCATGGTCTGGGTTACTGTTGTTAGTCTCACAGATCCACTATTTCAAGTCTGGTTTTCAAGAAACTCTGGAAATCTATATTTTGAACTGAAATGCCCTCATTTTAAAAGTACTTCCAACTAATCAGGATTTATATAAACATCGTACAGGTCAAATACAATGATATCTATAGTTCAAAAATGGCTTGAAGACTGTCAGTTTCCCACATCCATGCTAAAATATCATATATATATAATATTTTATATAAAATATAGGAGACTATGTATATTATATTGGTTATATATATATATAGTTAGTTAGTTAGTTAGTCCCAGCCACTTAGCCCTGAAATAATCACACAGAAACTGTATTAATTAAGTCACTGTTTAGTCCATTAGTCTAGCTTCTTATTGGCTAACTCTTACATATTAATTTAATCCATTTCTATTAATCTGTATATTACCACGTGGCTGTGGCTTACTGGGTAAAAAGTTCCCAGCGTCTGTCTCTGGCGGGGCTACATGGCTTCTGTCTGATTCCGCCTCCTTTCTCCCAGCATTCAGTTTAGTTTTTCCCACCTACCTCTATTCCCTGTGCAGGCCCAAGACAGTTTCTTTATTAACCAATGGTATTCACAGTGTACAGAGGGGAATCCCACATCATATATATTATTTATTGACAAAATGGATAATCATAGAATCTGAAGCTATAAGGAATGAATGCCTCTCACAGGAAACAGCAGCAGTATTAAAATTGCTGTATGTGTAAGGGCACTAGGTACATTGTTTGGTTTTCCTGATCATTTTGTGGCTAGTGGCTCTTTTGAGACTTTCTCCTTCTTCTCTATTTCCCCTCTGCTTACTCTTAATTCAAGCTGTTGCCAGCTTTGTTTTAGAGTCTCGGGAACTCAGGCAAGGCCAGTAGCAAAGGAGCCCACAAATCTTTCTTGCTTTTATTTTCCCCAAGCCTGAGACTATAGAAGTCATTTGCAGAAGTAAAGGAAGAAGTATTTTCCAGTGTAGGCATTCCAAGAGAGCCAAGGGACAAAATCGCACTTACTCCTGCCCCAGCCAAGAGAGAATTACTACCAAGGCATGGTAACCCAGGCCCGTGCTCCTAACTAATCCAAAGCCAAAACAAGGCCTTCCTTCTGGACAGTTCACTAAGAACCTACAGCAGAATAAAATGCAAAAAGCTAGCTGGAAATGTAACTGAATGGGAGAGTGCTTGTTTAGCTTGCATGAGGCCCAAGGTTAAATCCTACACTGCCAGAGGTAGAAAAAGTGTGGTTCTGGGGAGCACGCACACTGGTTCTGTACCTCGTGTTAATGCTGGAGCTATGGCATCCAAGCAGAGGGCTCTGAAGGCAGCTGTCAAAAGTATATCTGTACCCCAAGCATGGCATCAGACAGGACGCTGGGTAGTCTCCTGACTACTGGAGCCTATGACCATGACCGTGGAAGCTTTGCCTCATCCCCGACAAAGTAAGAGTTCTTGGAAGGTAGGCAGAAAACAAGAACCCAACATATGACTAAGGTGACGTTTTTCTCTAAGCAGCAGCTAACGTTACAAATGGAATCACAGTTAATGTAAAGAATTCTGTCTTTTCCTCCACTTGTAGCTTGAAATTGAAACCTGCCATGGTTTTTACTCAGAGTCCCCATGTTTTCATATAAAGTTCTTTTTATTTTAACACATATATGTATGGCTGTAAAAGGAGACTGCACATTCGTTTCCCAGCCTCTCTGACTTGAATAATCACACAGAAACTATATTAAGTACAACGCTGTTTGGCCTATTAGCTCAGACTTCTTAACTAACTCTTGCATCTTAAATTAATCTATTTCTATTAATCTGTGTATCACCACGAGGGTGTAGCCTACTGGTAAGGTTCCAGTATTCTTCTCCTTGGAGAGCTACATGGCATTTCTCTCTGACTCCATCTACTCTCTATATATATGTTCGGATTTTCTGCCTGACTTTACTTTGCTAAGTCATTGGCTGAAACAGTTTTATTTCTCAACCAATAAAAGCAACACATATACAGAAGGACATCCCACATCGTATGGCATATGTTTCCCCCCATATGTCTATAACCTAATCTTGAAATATTCCAAATATGTTTCTTTGTGGCACTTCTCTGTAGACATTTAGGTGAATGGTTGGCAGGGAGAAGCAGGAAAGAGAAGCTGGGACTTCTTTGGCCATGTCATAGTCTCTGAGTACTGGGCTAAAGCTAGAATGTTTCTCTCCTTCAGTGATTAGAGAGACTCTACTAAGGCCCAGGGATTGGATACCCTGGCACAAGATTTCTGGGATTCCCCCTTTCTGCATGGTGGAGCCACCTCATTGTCTAGAGACAGCTGAGAACCTCTCCATAATTCCTCCTAGATAATGTGCACAGCACAACAGCTGGGCATGTGTGGCCATCATACGCAGTCTTCACAAATATTATGCTACAACTTGTGTTCTCTGACCCATTGTTTTGTTTTGCTTTGTTTTTTTAATACCAGACTCATAAAAGAGCTAGAAATACATAAATCACAAGGATCAGTCCTTGGGGTGAGCTGTGTATTGGTACACTAGTAATCCAACAGAAATGTTTGTGAAAAATATCCTGTTCTGTAGGTAGAGATGGAGAGAAATTTACTGCTGATTCAGACAGACAATGAATTTGAAGGAGAGTCAAAGATTAGCAAGTATTGTATTATAAGGAGGAAACCAAAATCCAAACCAAAACAAAGAAAACTATGGCAGGAAGAATGCTGGGTTTGTGGAAATTTGCAACCACATCTGCTAATATTAAATTAACTTCAGCCACAGATACAAAGTGTATCTAGATGGCATCTCTAGCCGGGCTGTCACTTCTGTAATGAACCAGTTATGCATTCAGAGTCACAGAGCTTACTAGGGAGATGCATGTTTTAAATTCCAAGTATATCTTTTGAAAAAAAAAAGGATTTTTTTGCCTTTTATTTTGTTGTTGTTGTTGTTTATGACCACTGTTGAACAGTAATTGACAATGCTTAATCCTGTCATTTTATGAGTTCTCTTCAAGTTTACTCTGAGATCCTGTATGTGTGTGTCTTAAGAGTATTTTCCTACAAATCAAAACAACTCTGAGATTCCATATTACACCTTTAAGAATAGCCAAGATCAAAAACACTGATGCCAACTTATGCTGGAAAGGATGTGGGATAAAGGGAACACAATTGCATTGCTGGTGGGAATGCAAGCTGGTACAGCCCCTTTGGATATCAATATGGCAATTTCTCAGAAAATAAAAAAAAACAATCTTCCTTAAGACTCAGCAATACCATTTTGGGTATATATCGTACCACAAGGACATGTGCTCAACTATGTTCATAGCAGCACTGTTTGTCATAGACAGAACCAGGAAACAACCTAAATGCCCCCACTTACCAAAGAATGGATAAGGAAAATGTGGTACATTTATGCAATGGAGTACTACACAACAAAAAAATGACATCTTGAAATTTGTAGGCAAATGGATGGATCTAAAAAACATCATATTGAGTGAGGTAACCCAGACCCAGAAAGACAATTATATGTACTCACTCATAGGTGGTTTTTAAACATAAAGCAAAGAAAACCAGCCTACAAATCACAACTCCAGAGAACCTAGACAACAATGAGGACCCTAAGAGAGACATACATGGATCTAATCTACATGGGAAGTAGAAAAAGACAAGATCTCCAGAGTAAATTGGGAGCATGGGAATCTTGGGGGAGGGTTGAAGGGGAGGGGAAAGGCAGGGATGGGAGCAGAGAAAAATGTAGAGCTCAATTAAAATCAATTTTAAAAAGAGTATTTCCCTGTTGTTAATGATGACTTTCAACCATGGAGGCAGAATTCACCTCTAACTTTAGTTCTGGACTGGAACTTCAGTTTAAACTGTGACAGTGAAAGACAAATATGCCATCCAATTACGAGTCTCCCATGATGGATTTCAAGCAAGCCACCCAATCACAGGCCTTCCATGATGGATTTCAAGCATGCCACCCAGGCACAGGTGGATTTCAAAGTCACTGAGGAGGCTTCAGAAAATTAAGGTCTCCATGACGAATAAAATCTCAAGATGTCTGAAGACATCATGGCCAATTGCAGCAATCTGCATGCATCACACAATGCTCTTTATTTTGAAAACACATTTTGAAAAATGCATTTGAAATTTGTAACCAGGACAGATCAAAGAGAAATTGTCTGAAGGTGATCATTTCCAGGACACAATCGAGGGCATGGAACATGCAACATGAAACTGTGAGCATGGAAATCACTGCGGCTCTTTAAGTTCTACTATCATGGCTTTTTCATTGTTAGTCAGTCAGAAAAACTATCATCAGAGTTATTTTACAATATGTGTCTTTGATAAGTTTACAAAAGTCTATGAATGCTTTTGTGCATAGTGAATATAGTTTCTAGAAGGACAATAATGTCAGTTTTAACAATAAATAATATAGAACACTCACGTGCGTTTGTCTCTTGAGTAGCTTTGAATTGCTTTTCGTCCTTGGGCTTCTTGATGCCTTCCTTGCATTTATATCATAGTCTACTAAATGTTTAAAGCCCAAAGGATGAATAACAAAGGAGTAATGAAGCAAATGTACAGAAAATTTAATTTAAAAAGATATAATAGAAATCATCACTCCAGTCAAAAGTTATTTCCTTAAAAGTTAAAATGCGCAAGGTCATTTTACAGTATATTTTGATCGACTAGTCATTGAATGTCACCCTAAATATCTACCATTTTGGTGTACCAGTTTTTATTTTAGGCATTTTGGATCTAGTTGGTGAGGTTCCTACAGGCAACTAGGTTAGCTAAACTTTTAGTAATCCCTTTACTAACTTCACTAGGTAATGATTTAGTTTTAAATATTTGTCAAATATACTTGTAGAAGCTGGCTTTTGTTTAAAATTTTTTCAAGTGTCTTTTCCCTACTCTTGTATTTTCAACTATTTTTCTAAAAAATATTTCCATTGTTGAGCATACATTTTATAATCAGTATACATTTATAATCTTAAAAATTCATTCTGGTCAGGTGGTGGTGGTGTGCTCCCTTTGTTCTGGCACTTGGGAGACAGAGGCAAGTTGATCTCTGTGCGTTTGAGACCAATCTGGTCTACCGAGAGAGAGTTCCAGGAGAGCTAGCATTACACAGAGAAACCTGCCTCAAAAAACAACAAAAAAAGACAAACAAAAGTTGTTCTGGGCCAGTGAGGTAGTTCAGTGTGTGAATGCACTTGCATTAAATCTGTATTTGGTTCCCAGGCCCCATAAGACAGAAGGAGAGCACACGTTCCTGCAACAAGTTGTCTGACTGCCACATGCAGGCTGTGGCATGTGTGTAGTCACACACACACCTACATACACACCCACACATCCACATACACCACACTAGACAAATGTATTTTTAAATAAAGATTTCCTCTGATGGTGCTCTAATGGGAGAGGGTTATGAATTTATATTACTTGTGATTTCTGATCCATCTCTACTTGTGATGTCATTTCAGGCTTCTCAGATTCATGCACCATTTCTTCCATGCTGTACACTTTACTGTCTTTTGAATTTATTGAATATTCCTCCTATTTTTCATGTCCTCTCTAATACTATTTTCTTCTTTAAAAAATACTTCTATTTTTAAACTACCGAAGCCAATTAGTGCTGCCCATATGACGTGGGTGTGGACATGCACTGGGGCCCTTATGCATTCTATTTTTATTCTTTCAGTAGGATTTTAAGAAATACAATGTTCTAATGTCTAAAGTTAGTTTTTCTTCTATTCTAAATCAATACAAGAAACTTGGAACATTTTATTCTCAACCACACTGTTTTCTGATTTATGTGCTATTGTTCTCTCTCTCTCTCTCTCTCTCTCTCTCTCTCTCTCTCTCTCTCCCTTACTTCTTTCCTTTCTCTCTTTCTTTCTTCAAACTAAAACTTCAGAAGTAAGTATTTTTCTGCTTTACACAATTAATATTTTTTATAGCATTGCCTTCTCTTTGGGTCATACTCTTTGCTTAGCTTTCTTCTTCCATTGTAGCTCTTACTAGGCCCATTTTTTATCTTTTGGGTGCATGGGCTTTGAATTTCTGAGTCTTCCAGTAGCAAACTCTGTTCTAATTTGTCAGGAACTATCCAAAGTGTACCCTCTTTTCAAAACTCACATGTAACAGCAAGTTTTTTCTGCTTACTATATTAGCTCTGAATGTTACCACTCTTCATCAAATCCTTCATCAAATTTTACTCTTGGCATGTAGTCGTCTTCTTCTTCCATCTTGCTGTCTTTGCTTTGTGGTCTGCAGGTGGTCTACAATGCATCTAAACTTCGTTTTACTTTTGTTTTCAGGCTTGTTATTCACTGGACTTTCAGAATTGAGGGATTTGAATATTTTGTTAATTCTGGAAAATGTGTTCCCATCTCTTTAACCTCTTTCTAGAAACATATTCAAGCTCCATAGTCTCATCTAGCATGTCAATAAACAGTTACTTCATATTTTTATCATTACCTTATTGTGAGGCAAACTTTAAAGCATTTGTGAGAAATCACCTTGTTTACTAATATTCTCTTCAGTGAACACTGATGTTTAACCACTGATGGCTAGCTAACTTAAGCCATTGCTTTCCATTTCTAGGGATGGTCATTGTTTTCTGTTTAGTCTTAGTTTTTCCTTAGACCTGCCTGATAAATGTTTGATGGCCTCTTCCTTTGTCATATGAGAACTCTTTTTTTATTTTGTTTTTGCTCAACATATTTACTTTAAATCTCCCATATGACAGTTCCAATATCCATAATCTTTTTCAGATCCGCTTCGGTGATTTATTATTATGCAGGGTTTTACTCATGGTGCTTCCACACTTGGTTTACCATTAAAAACAAAAGCTAAGCAGCTCAATTCCTAATTTTCACAGCTGGATCTATAGGGATTCTTTGATATCTAAGTTTAGCGTACACCCTCCAGCAGATATATAATGGTTTATGCCAAATACCCAGGGAAACTGCAGTCTACAGCTTCAGGAATTTTAGCTCGTGGTTTTTAATTCACATAAATAATGCATTTACTAGCTCCAAATATGCACACATGCAAGTTTATGGTCAGAAACTCCCAGAGGAGAATTCTTTCTATTGACTGATTCTAGTCAGATAAAATGGGTACATACTCCTTTAGGACAACATTTATTCTTGTTTATTACTAGGGGATGGGGTTGTTTCCCTCTGGAGTTCTACATTTACTATAGTGGCTGATTCTATGTGACTAACTTGTGCTCCAGGCCTTTACTTCTGAATAAACACGTTAATGACTATTAAAACCCAAGTTCTAGACCATGGTGAGCAGCCAGCTGCCATGTATCTCAAGGTAAAAGACAAGTATGAGCAGCCAGCCACCACTGATTAACATCATGTACCAGGTAGAAGGGCTCTATTGAACAAGGTTTCTCAGAACACTTATCATATAGTATATCTATAAACAATGACAAAAATCTTAGAATACTCTGATGGTTAGTTTAATGCCCCAATATGACTAGGCTTAGAGATGCCAATAGCTGATAAAATAGTTTCATTGTGTGTCAGGAAGGGTACTTCTAGAAGAAAGCAGGATTTTCAATTAGAAACTGAGTAACGAGGATGGCTCTCACAATGTGAGATGGCACCGTCCCATCAAGTGAGAGATCAAATAGAATACAAAATCAGATAAGACACCTCTTTCTCCTAGAGTAAGTATATTCATCCTTTTTTTGCCTTCTGCTTCTGACTCTTGAACCTTCGGACTCTGGAACTTATACCAAAAATCCCCTTTATGCTGTTTTCTGGCTTTGCACCATTGGCTTTTCTGGTTTGGCAGCTTGCAGATGCTGAAGGGGCTTCACAGTCCTCAGAGTTGTGAGTCAATTTCTCGTTCTAAACACAGACTTTCTTAGGGCCTCAGTTTTCTCTGGAGAGTGTCGAAAAATACAGAAGGAAGACATTGGCTCTATACCACAAATTTAAAAAAAATATTTATTATATTATGTGTACAGCATTCCTTCCATGTGTGCCCGCAAGCCAGAAGGGAGCACCAGGTCTCATAGATGGCTGTGAGCCACCATGTGGTTGCTGGGAATTGAACTCAGGACCTCTGGAAGAGCAGTCAGTGCTCTTAACCACTGAGCCATCTCTCCAACCCTGGACCACAAAATTTTAATCTACCTCTGGTTATAGGAAGAGGTATATAAAGATAGAATTAAAAAAATAATTAGACTGATCTTCACAAGAGAGAATCAATTTAGTCACATCCCCTCTACACGCAAAAATCTTCATTAATTTTCCTTAAGTATGGGCATAGCCTTTTGGTTATGGCCCTTGTGGAAATACCCCTGTAAAGAGAATGTTCCAAACTGCTTTGCTGTTACGTAAGCTGGGTTGTGAGATAATGAGCTGCAAAACCTCTGTGGGTGAATCTGATTATCCATCTATCCGGAACCTGGGTATTTAGTGTACAAATCTGCTCTCAGATGGACTAAAGTAACCTGGGGAAAGATAAGAGAGTTATCATTGAGATAAATCTCCTATTTGTCCTGAGACCATCCGGATTTCTTTGCAGATATTGTCAGTCTCCTCTGGTTGACTCTGCCTAAGAGCAGAGTTTCTCCTCACATTCAGTGAGTGGAACAAACTCCCCCATATCCAAGTTGAATGGGTAAAACGTATCTGTGTTCTCTTCATATAAGGTCTCTTAAACTACTTAGAATTCACATCTCCTTAAAAGTAAAGGATAGCTAAAAAGGTCTCATTAGAAAGACAAACTATGGTAAAATTTGCTTGGAATGTTAAACATAACATTTACCAAAAATAAATGCTTTAAATAGGATGGTCAGTTGAACTGTAGCCAAATTAAAAAGCTATGGGTAAGTAGCTGTGCCCTAAACACAAGGTACTCTAACAGGAGGGATGAGAGGAGGAAGACATGAGAACAACCATTATAGATAGAGAACTGAGGGAAAAAAATGTTGGCGCCTTCAGGGAGTGGCCCAAACCTCCAGTTCCTGAACCAGAAAATGTCAATATTTTGTAATGTAGATTTCTTCAGGAATATGGACCACAGATATTTGGAGTATGGGCGAGAGGCTAACTAACTAGCTGTGGTTTCGGCTTCTAGTAGACAGATGAGTTTTAAGATTAGGAAGGCTGCTGAAGCAGAACATCAAAAATCCTTACAGGACTGAGCAGATAAGTCAGCATCCACCTTGCCCCAATACTGTGAAAAAGGGATGTCTAACTTGTGAGACAGAAAACAAAGAAGTAAAGAATGAGAGATGCCTTAAAATCTGGCCCTTGACTTAAGCATTTCCACCCCACCAGAGACTAATGCTTGTACATACTGCCTCCTCACACAGAAACCAAGAAAACCACTCCTATGTAGGAGTTATTCAGAGTTCATGGGAGAATCCAAACTGACTTGGAAACTATAGTAGCAAATATTTAAGATCTCTATCTAGAACAACAAAGCTACAGTTGAAGAAGAGTCTTCCTAAATTACAAATATTTATTATAAAAATAAGACTAAGACATCTCTGTGATTTGTATTGACCTGTTAAGGAATAATGAGAAGAGGATAGTGGACAACAAAAAGGAGGCTGCCTGGCTTTTAAATGAAAATAAACAAAACAAAAAGACAGACCTGAGGGATTATTTTTTGAGATGGAACCTTGCTGTGTTGCCCAGGCTATCCTTGAACTTGTGGGTTCAAGCAATCCTCTTGCTTCAGCTTCTCCACTACCTGATGAATACAGTCATATAACAATGGGCCTTATACAAGAGAAAAACTATTGAATAACCTCAACCCATCCTTTTTTCCAAGGCTGTTCAAGATTAAACATGCAACTGCTCTGTGCATCAGGGAGAGATTGCTGAAATGTAGCTAGGGTGCATAGGTTGGATGATCTAGTTTGCTTTTTTGATCATCCTATTGAGGAAGAAATTCAAAATATATCATGCCAGAGATGACTAAAGTCTAGGGAGGCTTGCTCAGAGCGGAAGAAGTTCTATCGATTATTATATATTTAGCAGGACCTCATTTAGAGTCTTTAGAGAGTGTGAAGAGATGAAAGAGAGTCTGGAGGTGTGCAAAATAGCTGTATAGGCATGGGGAATAGAAAGCATCGGGACGGATTTAAAGTCTGCAGTGGCCCTTAAAGAGGAAAAGATTTTGGTGATCTAAGAGGACATACAGTGACTTTGAGGGAAATGAAAGGTAACTAGGAAGAAATGAATTTAGAACGCCAAGGAGGCCATTGTGGTCAGGTATGGTTTTGAAAATTAAAAGATAGAGAATTAGCTGCTTGTGGAAAATTCGTTCCTGCATTCAGAATACAAGAATGTGTAAGGCATCCATTACCTTTTCATCTGGGAGTAATTAGGCACAGAGAGTTCTTGAGAGTGAAAACAGAATCATCAAGTGCAAGTCTCAACTTTATAGCTACCGCTGTGTTTGGAAAGAGGAGAGAAGTGATCGCGTTCCTACTCTGAAGAGCAGAGAGCAGGCCCGGAAAGATGATAAAAGGATGCTATTTGGAACAGACAGGAGGTGACTTCTGAGGAACTCAGCTTGGTTAGCTTAACAAAGAAAATGCATACATAATTTGTCTTCAAATAGTTTAATAACTACCTCATAAAAACATTTTACTATGTCATAGGGTCCAAATAAATATGAGCTAAAGGGAACCATAATTTTATCCATTATAAGGAAGAAGTACAATGATCAGAGCTAGCCCTGAAGGAAAGCCTTTCTACATACAGGGTCAAAATACTAAAACCTACTCTGAGATTCCTGCCCAGTTATTGTAGAAGAGAGACTCTTCATTTAAAATACATGACTCTTAACATCCTCACCAGTAGCTTTTTAAAGTATTTTCAATTCGAACTAGAACAATATTCTTTTTTCTCCTCTGGCTCTGTCTACAATTCTATCAGCAAATTTGGAATGAGAGTATGACTTCAATTGATGTGTTATTTTCTTTTTCTTGTTGTAACAAAATGGCTGAAAAGCAGCAGCTTAAGGGAGGAAGGGGCTGTGTTGGTCTACAGTTCAAGAGCACACAGTCCATCATCATCATGGTAGAGAAGGCAAGGTGGCAGGAGGCAGAGGGTCACATCACATCCACACAGGAGGCAGAGAGAGGACTCTTGGTGGCCACCATATTTCCTCCTCTTTGCAGGACCCCAGGTCATGAAGATGTTTCCACCCATCATTTGGATGGGATTTTCACCTTAATCACGCTAATCTGTGTGAGCTGTCACAGACATAGCTGGTGGCTTTCTTAATAATTCTAGATTGTTTAACTGGCCACCAGTATTCACCAACATAGATGCCTTCTCAAGAGGAGATGAAACATTTGTTCACACTTCCTCCTTGACCTTTCCACATGACTTCTCATTCTGGGCCTCAAAATTGCTGCTCTGAGCACATTACTTTTAAAGAACACCAGCCATGTTTGCTGGCGTCCGGCACATTATCTGTCCACGATCACGGTGATGTTTGTGTGGGACAGGCTGATTGATAGAACTGAATTTGCAGAGTCATGGCTGGTAGAATAGTAAATTACGGACCATATAGAGATGGCAGGAAACCACATAAGACTTCGTGATTTCCTTTAGAATGCAAAGAACTATCACCTTGCCATTGTGGCATATTGATTAGAATACTTTGCTCTTTCCTGGTGGCTATTTTTGAGTGAGGGAGGAAAAAATGATTGGATTTCTTACTGTCATTGCCTGTAAGCATTTTCTGTAACCGAGAAGTGTTGGCAAGTAACCTGAATTTTTTAATAAGCTTACTTTATAATAAAAACGAATTGTCAAAATCAAATGTTGAAAGGCAAACATCTCTCTAGAATCAATCTGACCACGTCTAGACCCTTGCTTCACTCCTTCCTGCTACTCTGTTCTAACGTTATGATTCTTGCCTTCTTTTTTCTTAAGGGGACTTCCACAGTTGACAGACGTATGGCAGTTTTTATTTAATTCTCACCCTTTAGCTGCTTTTATTGCTTTCTTTTTCCATTGTTTCTGGTAAGAAGTATGTCTTCTCTCTTTATAATGATCCTTTTTATTTTCTCTCAAGACTTTAGTTTTGCTTTTTTTTTTTTTTCAAAAAAAAAAAAGGCAGGTTAACCATGAGGTGATCAGGTGTGATTTTTAAGCTTTCATTTCTCCTGGTTGGGTATGGACAAGCTTCTTGGGTCCATTTGACACTTTACAATAAATTTGAAAAGTTCTCCTCTCCCATCTCATCAAATATTTACTTTGCCCCTGGCATCCTTTGCTTTGAGTAGGATCAGTTGCATGTACGCTGGATCATTCCATGTCACCACGCTCACACTGGAACATCCACTCTGCTGTGCTCTACAGTACTCCCTGTTTATCTTGTGGTTGGATACTGTGTGCTCATCTTTGAGTTCATAGTCATTCTTCCACACAGTCCTATACACCTCATTTCTTCTGCTGTGTTTTTTTTGAGATTATAATTTGATTACATTTCTTACTTCCCTGTCCTTTCTCCAAGCCCTTCCATATATCTCTCCCCACTCTCCCTCAAGTTCTCTCTCTCTCTCTCTCTCGTCCCTCCCATTGATAAAGCTCCTCCATTTTTCATGAATGCTAGAATTCTCTTCTAAACTGAGGTATGATACCTTCCTGACAATTCTAACATCCATGACGCCTCCATTTCTAAAGTTTTTGCTCTCTCTTGACCATAAGTTATGCTTTCTTATTGATTTATATATCTAGTCATTTTCTCTTTTATCTGGATATTTTATATTTTAAAAAGCTGTAGAAACAAGTATGCCCCTCTTCTTGTAACGAATGTCTTGAATAGGAACTGAAAAATGGGATTTCTTGCCATTTCACTTTGACTTAGCTCCTCATTATTTTCCTGGGTTTTTTTTTGTTTGCTTACTTGTTTGCTCTTCTAAGATATATTTTTATGTTTTGCATGTGTGCATGCACGTGTGTGTGTGTGTGTATGTATGCAAACTGTGAGCAGGGTCCCTCAAAGGCCAAAAGTGGCTATGCGATGGGAGCTGAAGTTATAGGTGGTTGTGAGCCAACCAGTGTGGGAGTTGGGAACTAAACGCCAAGTCCTCTGGAAGACCAGGAAGCACTCTTAACCACTGAGCCATCTTTCCAACCCGTTCTCAAGCCCCTGAAAGCACAATCAACACTTGTATTTCTTCATGCACAGAATCTAAGCACTGCTGAAGTTTTGCAGATCTCTTTGCATTTTGCATCCCTATTTCTGAACTATTAATAGTAGCCTCTCCAGTTCAGCTGACTCTTGTCTCTGTTGCTAGAGAATTCTCCTTGCTCTTCAGTTTGTACCATGTTCCCTGTACCCATGGATATCTGTATCGCTGATTCCTCTGCAGTGGGTGTTTTGGCTTTTATAGTTTTGCACAAATAAGTTTCCTTTCACCCTTAGTTACCTTGCGTTGGGGAGGGGGGTGCTATGGTTTTGTAGCTCAGCAGGCATGTTTTTGCTGTTAGACCACAGTGATATTTGGGTCTTGGTGTATTAAACAGAAGTCACTAGGTCATTTTGAACAGTTAATTAACCTCTCTGGGCCTTAGTTTCTCCAACTGTACAAAAGCACAATATTATCATGGGGCTAAAAGATGGTGTAAGATGATAATGTAAGCATTTCTTTCTGCTCTTGCTTCTGAAAGTGCCTTTCAAGAGTCCACAGGGTGAGTGTAAAATCACACTAACTATGTGTATTTTCTTCTCACCCCTTAAGTCCAGGTTCAACTGTGTGAACCAACATTTTTCCTGTTCCTCCAAAAGTCCTGCTTATTGTAGAATATACTAGATTTGTTCAGATACTTGGCTTAACTAAGATAATGCCCAACTCTAAAATGTCATAGACTATCAAAGGCCATTACTCCTTATCATTATAAAAGTGTATTTTAATAGAATCATCAGTTATAAATTCATAGAAGGTCACACAAAATGAGAAATACAGGCTAATAAATAATTTTATTTGACAGACTTTTCTATTTATTGAGCCAGGAAATTTGAATCACAGAGAGAAGGTGACTTGCTTAAGACAGGAACATAAACTGGAGACTGTTCTTGGCTGCTATTTTACTCTCAATCTCTGCAGTTCTCATCTACAGCATGCTTAAAGAATTTGCAACAGGGGATTCTTGGAAACTGTCTTTATGGCACGGCATTATTTTTTGAAGATATGAGAAGCAAGTATACTCAACAGGTCAGCATTTTTGGATTCATTTTAATAAAGGCACCCAATGAGCATAGAGATCATATGCAAGTGGCTTGGTGTTGCAAAGACAGGCAGCCTTTGGCTGGGGGGGGCATAACTTTGGCTGATATTGACTGTTCCTGTGCCTTCCCACTCATTGTTTCCATATAACAATGGCGAGCTTCCTGTCTTGAATCCAAAATCCAAAATGCTACAAAGTGCCCAATGTTCCTCCCTCCTATTTTGCTTTCTAGGCTCTTTTTTTTTTGAATGAAGATTATGATGAAGCCCTCGCTCCACTGATTCAAGTGTTTAGGTTTACACGAGACCCTGAAGGATTATTACTGATGTCATTTATGTGATTACAGGCTGTGTTTACAGCAATAAAAAAAAGCTAGGCCTGGGTAGTATTAAATGGCCCTACTAATTACACCACTATAAAAGGCTTATGGATGATATAAATTTCAGTGTTATTATGCAATTCTGTCGTCTGGCATTCTTCCAAAGAAAGGTATCACAGGGCTCAATTGTTTTTCCTTCTTTGCCCTGACACACAAGGAAATGAAAGCAGGAGGCTGCACGACAGAGGACACGCAGCCATTGGAACGAGTACTTACAGCAAGAGCAGACTGTGAGAGGCCAATGCTGTTGCATATTGTCAGGATTGAAAAGTTATTTCAGGATCACAGTAAGCATTTCGGTGAAATTAAGGAAGTGAGATTTAAGACTGTGGCATTTGCCGGGCAGTGGTGACGCACGCCTTTAATCCCAGCACTCGGGAGGCAGAGGCAGGCAGACCTCTGGGAATTCGAGGCCAGCCTGGTCTACAAGAGCTAGTTCCGGGACAGGCACCAAAGCTACAGAGAAACCTTGTCTAAATAAAAAAATAAAAATAAATTAAAAAAAAAGATTGTGGCATTTTCCACCTAATTAACAATAATTAATGATCCTGCCCAACAGGAAAAGATCAATAGGAAAAGAGGCACTCTCAGATACCATTGGCAGGTTTTGATTTGCTGCTGTCTTTTGGGGAGGGCACGTAGGTTGGGGGGAATTTAATGGTATCTATCAATACTAGAATGTCCATTGATTCAGTCTTAACATTTTTTAGAAGTACAATCTACAATATGCCCTCTCTCATGTATCCAAAGACTTACCTATAAGGAGTTTTCTTCTAAAGTAGATGGGGTGTGGTGCTGACTGGATGGTTCAGTGGTTAAGAGAACTCATTGCATTTTCAGAGGATCAGAGTTCTGTTTCCAACATCCATATTGGGCAGCTCAAAACCATTGGCAACTCCAGTTCCAGGTGACGATCTTATGTTATCTTATGCCACCACTGCGTACCACACACATGGTATCTATACACTCTCACCTATCCCCCCCCCACATCACACACACACACACACGCACATAAATCTTTCAAAAACTAGATGGGACAATTCAAACTTGGCAAGAATCTATATGACCACTAATTTGGGGCTTATCTATACTATTGCAGCAATTAACAATATACAGTAATGTGCATGTATTGAGGTGTACAATTTTCCAAGACATATTAATTAACACATGAAAAAAAACAAATTGCAAAGTAACTCGTTATTTTTGTTATTTACAGCACTTGCATGAAAAACACACAGTAACTCTGCATATGGGTACAAATGCACAGAAAAATGTCATGGAAAACAAATAACAGTATTTTAGCAGAGATTTCCTTAGAATAGAGTGGTATTTATGTGTTCAATGGGGAGTACACTCAATTTGAACTGTATTTATGCCTTGTACTTGAAATGTTTATATTACACAAGTAATGTTTATACTTATGTGCTAACCCAAGTAACTTAAAAATAAAAATAAACAGTGGATTCTAGCATTATCTCATGGGCTCTTAGTTCTTCATGGCAGCTTCCTTGTATTTAGCAGTTATGGTAGACTGGATATATGCTTTAGAAGTGGTGTAATAAAGATATTTGTTTGTTACTGAGATTTGTTACTAAAGTCTTTCTTTTAAGTCTTAAATTAAATTGGATTTAACCAAACTTTAATGGAAGTTCAATATTAAGACATGGAAGACTTCTTTGAGTTTAGCACTAAGTCTGTCTGCAGAGTATGGTTGCAACAAAAGTTATTTCAAATGAAATTGGTACACCTGAAATATTAAATTTTATTTATTTATTTACTTCTAAATCAGAGTCATCTACTCCAGAAATCCAAGAAAATTTGGCTTATACTTAAGAAAAGGCTATGATGCTAAAAATTAGCATGTTATCTCTTTGGCCTCTTTTCCTGAAGTAGACTGGAAATTAATTAGGAAGCAGGATTAGCAACATCCCACTACTTTGTTCTTGATTGATCTTGAAATTTTTTCTTTTTTTCTTTTTTTTTAAATTCTTCTGAGAACTAAATGAACTAAAATAAAGGCTCCATTTCCTTCCTAGAATGATAGAGAAGTGAAGTACACATTAATTTTGCTGGATGGAGAAAACTCTTTATTAACCAATTCTTTCCCCAACTGTTGGTTCAAATCCCGAATTTAATCAGAATCCCAAAAAGGACTGATGGGCCACCCAGTGTCTGACTTGCCCTTGAACTTTGGCCTAGAGTAGATAAGAGTCTTAAGAGTGGGCTGACTGAGGTCCAAAAGCAACAGACATCAGAGACAAAAGCATCTAAGCGATTGGTGGCAGCAGTTTAGGGACCATGGCTTGACATAGGGCAGAGTCAGAGCCAATGTGAACACAGCAAAGCAGCTGGAAGGGTTTCACATAGTGTTGGGCACACAGTGTAATCAGCAGATGTTAGTGAAATTTAACCAGAGACAACTTTATACACCAGTCGATATAGTCGACAAACAAATTAAACTTCTATCTCCATGAAGTGTGTTTTCTAAGTTAGCATGGTGAGTGAATTTAAGTGTTTAACTGGGGAGGTGACATAGATATGCAAGGTCATGTGGTTGGAGATAACCTGGCTTGACAAAGATTTGTGAAACCATGTCAGAGGTCTGGGTACAAAACTAAAGGAATATAATAAAGGCATTTTCAAGGAAACCATAAACAGTACTGCAGTTAGTTGCACGTCCCTGTGAAAAGAGTTAGAAACATTTGTAGCTTTGTACATTGTGGTGCTGCCACCAAGGGAACCTTTGGTATACATTTCCAGAATACAAAAAAGGACTCTGGTGACTGAGTGGCGTCTTCACCATTTGCTGAACAGAACGTGCTATGGACCAAGGAAATAAGGTACCCTGTCGATGCCAAAGCTGCTTCTTTCTGATCTGCTGAATACCCTAACAGTCCCCATGAATAGTTTAAACTGTCTGTTTTGTCAGGAGAAGGAAACACTGAGCCCAAGAACCATGATATGCTCTTGGTCTTTGGTCATTTTCGTCCTATAATTTAGAATTACTAGAGCTTCTACTGTCTTATGAGGTTGTTAGAAATTTGACAAGAGCTAAAACTGAACATGACCACAAGATCTTGGAGGTACTTGCCTCAGTCACTGGGGATGGCAAAGACATCTATCTTAAAGAGACTAAAATAGCAATCAAGGGATATTTCCCTCTTTGTGAAGAGGTCGCTTAAGTCAGGCAAGATAATATAAACCTTTGGTCCATATATAACCATTGGTGAGGGGAAAGTAGACCTGTAAAAGTGTAGGAAGCCATCAATATACTTGAAAGTAACCAATGGACTGGCTCGTAGACATCCAGTGGATAAGAAGGCACGACAGATAAGTGAAGTAGAGCGGGTGGATGGTGATGTCTTTGTCGTATTCTCTGGGGAGACAGATGGGGCTCTGAGTAGCATTGGGACTTAAGAAGCAGATGACATTTTCTTAGAGTAAATTGGGGTCCTGTGAAAAGCACATTTGTATGTCAATTAAAGGGCCAAGGAGAGATCACTGGGAAGCAATGCAGTGACTCCCACTTTAATAATTATTTTTTTATATTTTATGTGTGTGGGTGCCTTGTCTGAAGTTAAATCTGTGTACCATATGCACATTAGTGCCCCATAGAGGTCAAAAGAGGGTGTCAGATTGCTAACACTAGAGTTACAGACCACTGCAAGATGACACCTGGGTGCTAGGAATCACAGTTGGGTGTCCTGGAAGGGCATCCAGTGCACTTAACCAGTGAGCTATCTCTCCAGCCTGGCAATGGATTGATTCTAATCATTTCTAATGAATTGTGCTCTGAATGATTAGAAAGGAGAAGGCCTCTGGGTGAATGGAGAAAAGACAGAAGGAAAGACAGGGTCAAAGCAAAAGCATTCGTAGTGGCGTTTGGAGGTAATAAGGAAAGGAAGCCCCTCCGATTTGGACTTGTGCATTCACAGGCATCCTTCCTTGTCAGTCTTCTCTAGCCTGCGAGTTTGGAGGTACAGAAGAAGGGAGATGGCCTCTCCTCATCAAGTGCTCTCCATATTGAGCAAACAAGTGCCTGAAAGCATTCCCCCAAAGACTCGCCAAATAAATGAATCATGAAGGGAATAAGGAATGAGTATCCATACGAATGAAGAAGAATGACTGAGTAGGTAAGAGAACCAAAATCTATATAGTAGAAATTTGAATGAGATATATTCAGTTGGAAACTTCTGGAAAGTTCTGTTTAAAGGAAACATAGACGAACAAACACTAAAAAACACCCCTGGGGAGGGGTCACATTCTTGCCTTGTACACCAGGTTGACACCCTCCAGAGACACCACATTCAGGATGGGAACACATTAATCCCAGATTTTCCCCTCAGTTATCACAGTTCATCAGCATAACCCGAAGTCAAAACAGTAGAATCCCGGCGCTGTGGGTTCCTAAGTCTCCATATAGTAACTTGCAATTTGAACAGTGCCAAGACTTGCCATTCATGTCACTTATGTAAGCTATGCCCACACACCTCTTTATGAGAGGTTAGTGACCAAATTCCTGGGCTTTATTTTTAGACTTTCTTTGCTTGCTCCTGGATGGGTCTGCCTTACTTTTCTGCGAGTCTAATAAAAGTCTAAATTCAATAGCTGCCTTAAAGCTGTGCTATAATGGTTGTGAGTTTAACACTGCACAGCTGGAAGTTTCGACCTCAGCCACCAAAGGCAAAGCTGAAACGTGCTTGGAGGTAGGGGGAAAGTGGCTTGCTGTTTCTCCTAATGCAAAGTCGGGGTCTTGGTGCTAAGGGCATAGGCATCATCAAAGGAGGTCAAGGGAGGCCACTGAGCAGCTGTGCTTTGAATCTGGGAGGGGCCGGTGACTGTTCCATTGAGTTTGTCTGTGATGTCCCCCTGTTCAACAGTGGCTATGCAACAGCTCTGTAACCCCTAATAACATGGTTTCTCCTCTTCTCAGAGGATGACGGAGGTGGCCATTTTCCTAGGCATTTTAGCCCTAGTGCTTTGTGGTCTCCTAGGGCATTTTGCAGCTCTTTTTCATCTTGGATTCTTATATCATATTTTCTTCCTTTTCACACAGATGTTAGTTTTGAACTCTGAAACAGAAAGAGTTATCTTGCCTTGCCCTTCCCCAAGGAATAGCAAAATAATTTTTAAAAAAGAAAGAAAATGGTAGTATATGCCCAGGAGTCTTAAGAGTGAGTTCACTGAAGGACAGTTCTGGTCCTTGGAGTAAGCCTGTGTTACTGCTTGCATATTTATTACTGTGGTATTCACTGAAATGACCCTAAATGAGATAGGCTCCTTGTTATTCTAGTTTGTTAAGGGGAATGTGGGATTTTGATTATAAAATAATGACCTGGCTCTCCATGCTGGAATCCATTGAGGATTTCATGGTGACAGGGTCATTTGAAAGCATCTGCAGCCCTTGTCCCAAGAACTGGCCCTTTGTTGTCAGAATGCAGTCCCCTGGCTTTGACCAAATCACACTTCTTTTTCTTCAACTTCTCAAGTTGCCACGAGTCTTGGACAGCTGGGGAGTTTGATTTCCCAGCTGCTCTGGATTTGCTTCCATCTCTACATGAGCATTTGTTGGCCACAATTCACAGATGCATTCTGTGTGTGGAGGAAGAAAAGAAAATGGTCCAGCTGACCTTCGCACATACTTTAGCAGACATCAAGCGCTTGCAACTTTTTACTGAGCAAAACACAGTGACGTTGAAAGGTCCTGTGAAGATGGGCCAAGAATGGAAGCTGGATTTCCTTTCCTTTGTCCAAGATTTCTAATGACGTTTCTGTGTCTGTCAAGGGAATGCAAATATTTTCTTTCAGTTTATGTCTATTTGAGTCAAGGTTATAGCTACCTGGGAAGGAAAAGACTAAAGATAGGAAACAGAGGAAATAAGAAGCACGCACAGAGATAAGAGTGAGAAACAGGATGGAAAGGAGTTGTGCCTCTGTATTTCAATGCACTACCCCAAAACTGAGAAGGTTGAGGCCATGCATTTAAGGTCATCCTAGATTTCAAAGGAAGCTCTACCTATCTACAAACAAACAAAAACGTCATGCCAATCTTAAGTCCTAAGGAAAACTCTTTAGTAAAAAAACACTCCCTGACCGACCTCTAGTTCCTTCTGTGACTGCCTTCCCAGTCTCAGTGAACCGTGTAGATGCATCTCAGCTAAAAGACTAAGGACATCTCTGGATCTTCTGGACAAAGATGCTGGCTGCCTGCTTTGCCCTTGACTTGATCCACATAGGCAGAAAGACCCCATCTCTGTGCTGGTAGGGTGGTTGGAACATGTGCCTCTTTAGAATGGTCACACACTAGTACAACACATGAGTGACCTCCCCTTCACATGGGCCTCCACAGTGGGAAGAGAACACCTGGACTCTTTCCTCTTGGATTCCTTTAAAAATCACACCAGTAGCATCTTTGACATTCAAGGTCATGTGAAAGAGACCATGCATGCAGGACTCCGGGTCAGAGTCTCCCTGGAAATTTATTCAAATTAAAAGGTTTGTATATAAAATTCAATCTGATGGAATGTTGGTCATGGTAATTCATGCCTATAACCTAGCATGTGGGAGGTTGAGGCCAGCTTGAGCTACTGAGAGAGACTTTGTCTCAAAATCAAACAAGAAACTAACATTCCAAACTGATAGGGAAGAACATTAATTATTTATTAAGTAAATTTATGTATGTGTCATAAATGTCTTCTCTTTACCTCACATCTATACCACACCTTATTTAGTTCACATGAAACTCATGAGAAAATTCCCATTATTATTCCAACTTGTAAGTGAGGCAGCACATCCCTAAGGGGCTACAAACTCTACAATGGCCCTTGAATTTTTATTTAATTGAACTCAGGAAGGTCTCAACCACAATTGTTTAAAGTAATATATTTTTTAGTTTTTAAATTATCAGCATATGAATATGTTTGTGTGTACCCATGAGTGTGAAGGCTCATGGAGGCCAGAGACATTAGATCTCTAGAGAGACTCAGGAGAGAAACTAAATCAACTGAGTGGGTTGTACACCAAAAAAGTCATGAAAGTTGAAAGGTTTCATAGGGAGAAGTAGCAGGATTGGAGAAGGGAATGGGAAGGAAGAACTAAAGTTTATTATATAAAGGATGCAATAGTTTTAAAGGAGCATAGAAAAGATTCACTCACAAGAAGCTAATACAAACATTTCTCACCAATCGTCTAATAAGAAGAATGGGCATGTAGTGGCAATTTATGAAAAAACATAAATGGAATTGAACAAAAATGTGATTCTACTACTAATTAGAAAAACAATGCTTAGTTTATGTTAAGGGAAAAGGTTTTGAATCAAATAATCAAGGATGAACAATATGATATTTAATTCAGTCAAATGCACAAAAGGGCCTTTGTGTTGTAATAAGGAGCGGCGGGGCTGCGTCCCCACCACCCCGGCCGCCTGCTCGGCTAGCTTATGCCCCGAAATAACAACACACAAATTGTATTCCTTTTAACACTGCTTGGCCCATTTCTATCTAGCCTCTTCTAGGCTAATTCTCTCATATCAATTTAGCCCATTTCTAATCATCTGTGTAGCACTGCTAGGTGCGCTTACCGGGAAGATTCTAGCCTACGTCCATCTTGGGTTGGAGCTTCATTGCTCACGTCTGTCCGGGAGACTGGAGCATGGCTTCTCTGCTCCAGAGAGCAGAGCTTGTCGAGTCTGAGCTCACTTCCTCTTCCTCCCAGCATTATGATCTGTTTACTCCTCCCACCTATCTTTTAACCTATGAGGGCCAAGCAGTTCCTTTATTACTTAACCAATGAAATCAACAGATTGATATACGACACTCCCACATCACCTTTGTTTTTACTATCAAATATAGAACTATTGGAATTTCTTCTAAGGAAAACATACTACACGAAACCTTAGAGAAAAAAAAGACATTCTTATAAACAACTGGTTAGGGAGGTAACAGTAAAATAAAGTGATGCTTGTGTTCTTGGAATTGTTAAGTAATAAAACAAAGCACGATGAGATGCAGCATAAGTTCCGAACATTTTCATATTTGGGATTATTTTCCGAATGTTTTTCCTCGTATAGCTACTGACTCTGGCCCGCAGCAGAACCCCCATTTCTAAGTATTGCATTTAAATTTGTCTAGTTGAATGATCTTTCCCCAGCTCCTTGGAAGCC
The DNA here is from genome assembly GCA_025134845.1 of Neodon shergylaensis. Classification (NCBI taxonomy): domain Eukaryota; kingdom Metazoa; phylum Chordata; class Mammalia; order Rodentia; family Cricetidae; genus Neodon; species Neodon shergylaensis. The sequence goes on from JABTXL010000342.1 coordinate 8,213,766, forward strand.
CCCAAAATAGAAACCAGTGAACAGGAACATTCACAACGTGCACAGGCAGGGAATTCTGATCTGAAGATAATCACAATGCAATTCCAATCCTTGGAGGGGGAAAAATCATTTTCTCCTGCAGATCCCATGCAGCAGCTTGCAATAGTGCCTGCAAGAGTCCCAACTGCTGAGTCTTTGATTTAATGAAAACTTAGGGAAAGCAATTCAGCTCACTGCGGGGATGACTTTGTTCCTCCATTATGATTCTTTTTTAATGAGAAAGATGAGTGTAAGGATAAACTCTATTCCTCTGAATTTTTACACTAATTACATACAAAGCACTATTTTGGCAGAAGGGGACTTATCTGCTTCAGGCAATACAGTTATCATCTTGTAACCACCCTTCAATCTCCCACATGAACTCTGGAGCTCCGTGCCAGGAATGAGTATTGCTCTTCGCCAGCTCTCAGCATGGAAAGACGAATGCTTAAAGATTTCCTGAATTAACAGTCAACATGGGCTCCAGATATAACAGGGAGACAATCCCTTCCTGTAAGCTTAGATGCTGTTTGGAATGAAGAAATCAAAGGGGTATTCATTAATGAGGTATTTAGCATGGGGAATGCAGGGGGATGGGATAAATGAAGTGCATGTGTGTGTGTGTGTGTGTGTGTGTGAATTTATATGAGGATGTATTAAAAGAAGAATATGGTGTTGCATATTCTTCTCAGTTTCTTTTGATCTGAAAGCCATTTATTGGTTCAATATGGAAGGCTCTGTGTACAGTACCCTGTATTTGTGACTGTATACTGCAGCATAGATACAGTGCTTAATAATGAGTGCTATAGGACACTCTATTTGCGGCACATTTATCCTGCATGCACTGTATATGCATAGAATGTGTGTATTGGCACCATCTGTTTCATAACTTGGAGCCTGATGGTCAAGATGCTTGGTATTCTAGAAGGATGCCACAGTGAAGGAAGGCGATTTCAAGGGCAGCTCCTGACATCAGTAACTGACCTAAAGAGCAGCCACCTACTGGAAGCTCAACAATATATTATTCCAGCCAGGCAACCACAGTGTTGGAATGGACTATTTTCTTTTTCCCATCAAATATAATAGAGGCACAATAAATCTCATCTCTTTAAGTGTATGGTTTGAAGAGTCTTGACAAATGTCTATACTTATATAATGCCTATCACAAATGAGATACAGAGAACAATGCCATCGAGACAAAGGTTCTCTTGGTGCCTTCTGCAGAATGCCCTCACTTTCAGTCTCTACCAACCATGAATCTACTTTCTGTCATTATTATTCTGTTCTCTCCAAATATGCAATTATCTGCTTGGAGTATAAATTTTGCATCTGGTTTCTTGCATGTAGCATAATGCTTTTAAAATTAGTCTACATTGCCAAATGTATCAGCATCTTATTCTTTTTTATTAGAGAGTGTGTCTGGATTATATACATTTATTGCATTTTCCTATTATCTATTTGTTTATCTATTATTTTGTGTGTATGAGTATGAGCACACATGTGCTATGCTGTGCATATGAAGGGCAGAGTACAATCTGAAGGAGTTGGTTCTCTCCTTCGACCAGGGACAGAACCTGAGTCATGAGGCCTGTGAGGCAAGTATATTTACCCTGAACCAACTCTTTGGCAACCACAGCCATCACCACCCCTCCTTGTTTGTTTTTTGTTTTTTTTTTTGTTTTGTTTTGTTTTTGTTTTGTTTTGTTTTGCCAAGGCATATCTCTATGTAGCTCTGACAAGCATGTTAATTATTATTTAGCCTAAAGTGGCCTTAAATTTTTGACAGTCTTCTTGTTGTAGCGTCATGAATACCAGGATCATTGGTGTACACCAATACAAGCAGCTTTCTCTCCCCTTCCATAAACTAGTGGGCATTCATTCCAGTTGTTTACAGGTTTTTAAAGCACATATAAACAAAGCAATGTTTGCACACAGTTTTGTGTGTCAATATTATGTTTTCATTTTTCTTGGAAGAGAATTACTGTTGGATCATATAGGAAGTACAAGTTTAACTTTATAATAATAATAACCCAAGCTGCATTTGAAAGTAGTGTGGCCAATTTGCACTTCCACCAGCATGACACAGGAGCTGTGTGCGTTGACAAGCAGCTTTGCTAGCAGTGGCTTCTGACTCTTCTGTGGGATTTTTCTTTGTCAATTTCCTAATGTGATGTGTCTGCTTCCTCGACTGAAGCCTATTTTGTCCTTCTCCGTGGCAATGTTAGGTTTCTCTCAAGGAGCATCCACGAGGACTCATCTCAGAAGCCCCTCAAGTGCAATCTTTCTATACTATAGTGACTGCAGCTCTCCAATCACACTTAAGAAGTAAAAATAAATGTGGCCTGACAAGGAGGAGGCATGGAAGTTTGCCAAGTAATTTCCCACAAGGGAGATTTTAAGAGAGCCCAATAAAAATCACCGCAGTAGTCTTAGAAAATTGATGGTGCTAGTTTCCCCACGGCTCCCAGGGGACGTATGATTCCATATTTACATTTGCCAAGTGCTCTCTCCCCCTGCCAACCCTCTAGCAGTCCCTTCCCTTAAGCGCTTCAGTGAGGAACTGGGAACGGATGGTGCATAGAGGGATCCTTGGTCTTCTGCTCTGAGCGAAAACCTGGATTTTGCGTTAATTAATTTTACTGCTTTGAGTTGGGATTTTGACTACCTGTGGTAAACACTAAACATATTCTAATTTAGGCAAGGACAGAGAATCCCAAATGTAGAATAGTGCCACAACCCGAGAGAGAGGGAGAGAGAGAGAGAGAGAGAGAGAGAGAGAGAGAGAGAGAGAGAGAGA
>JABTXL010000342.1:8216590-8271306 GCA_025134845.1 Neodon shergylaensis
AGAGAGAGAGAGAGAGAGAGAGAGAGAGAGAGAGAGAGAGAGAGAGATCCCCAGCACGATGCTGTCAAGTTGTCAAGACTTCCTTATAAGCAAGAATCCTATTTTTTAAGATGAACTTCTACATTATTTTTTCTAACTGCATGACTATTTTAAGTCTTGCTTATGAGTGTTATATTGCACTATTTGAGACTTATTTCATTGTCACGCTCACACAAAGCAAGACATGGTGGAAAATTTGTGAAAGTCTATCTTCAGGAAAGAGATGCTTACCGACTTGCTTTAGCTGGAAGATTGTTTTTTATTCAAAGTTGGAAGAGCTTAATGAGATTCTTTTCAATGAAAAAGCAACCCTTGTAAGACCTGTCACCAGGAATCCTGAAGGATACTCTGGGGTCTATACAGTGGCTAACATTCTGATTCTATTCGTACCTCCATATCCTTCTCCACGCCATAACTGAAGAAAGAACACAAGCTCCCAACGTGTTCCTGTTTCTCCCTAAGCACACTGCCTTCACTTCACTTTCTTTATTTCCCTTAATTAAACACAAATACAGAAAAATGGTAGTAAATAAAATGGCTTCATCTGTTACACAGGAAGTGCTGAAATTAGTTCTGGCAAATAGTTAAAATCAGTAAGGGATGACTGTGGCAAAAAAAAAAACATGATTATATTTTCTTGTTAAGAAAAGTATCCCGTGTCACTTTTAATTTCAAAAGCTGGCCATATTTCTTGCTTCTGCCTGACAAAAGCAAGAATTCAATCTTAGTTGAACTCTAGCCTGTCCTCCTTTGGTTGTATAGTATTTGCATTTTCTTTGTGTCTCTTGGTTTTTTAATTTCAGCTAGTATTATCTGAAATTATTTTTAAAAAGACAAAGGATGTAGAGATGAAGTAGAGTCTTCATGTATTTCTTAGACGGATCATCAGGTCTGAAGCCTCACTTGCTTTCTTAGTTACAGTCTTTTTTTTATCAACAAAATATATCTTATTGAGTTGCAGTAAGAATAAGCACCTTACCTTGTATTAAGACTGGGTAAGGCAAACTAGTATGAGGAAAAGGGTCAAAAAGTCAGCAAAAGAGTCAGAAGCAGCCCCTGTTCCCACTATTAGGAGTCTCCCAGGAAGACCAAGCTATATAACTGATACAAGTCACAACATTATACAATAATTGCTCAGCCATCTTTTCACTAGTTACTTATCAAAGTCAGGGGCTTTGGTAAGCTTTTTTTTATCAGTAATGTATGACTTTATTATATAATTGCTTTTTTTTGCTTTTTTTTATTGAAAAGAAAAAAAAATTTCCGCCTCCTCCCAGCCTCCCATTTCCCTCTCCCTCCTCCTGTCTTAGTTACAGTCTTAAGGGTTTTGCTTTCTAGGTTTTTCATGGGCACATTTCACTTCCCAAATACTTCTTGGTTGAAGTAACAGTACGTCCAATTTTACTTTAATTCTTCAACTGGACACATCAGAGCAAGCCACAGTTGTGAAGTTCACTTCTTTCTGTGGGATCTGTCACTGGAGGGCTTTGCTAGGAACTGTATTCAGAGTCCCAGTTTCAGAACCAACTGACAAAAGCATAGCTTCAGACTTTCAGGCCACGCTTAGAACTTGTTCAGCAAGACGCACTATTTTGGAAGACACCACAACCCACATTTTCCCAGGAATTAGTTAATGCCCAACGGCACATTCACAACTACCTTTACTGGAGCCTACACTGGAACCTGCTACCTCCTTATCTTTTAGGCATTGATCTAGTACAAATTTGAGAGGGAGAATTTACCCTAACCTTGCAGTCAGAATTTTGGCAAGGTTACTTATAGTGATGTCACCCTTAAATACTCTCAGAGGGTTTCAGATATGACAACCATAAGTTTTAGAAGCTGCATGGGTGCACTGACAGAGAGCTGTTTAAAACTAAGTAAATAAAATACAATCAGGAAACTGCTTGCTGTCAAGTGCTCTAAGGCATACACGTATCATTGATATGGAGGCTCAGCTAGATACTATTTGTGCTAGGAGAGATGGAACGGTCAGCCCTTGATCCTGCCTGCAGATTGCGAGAACACTGAGAAAGGAGAGCCTGGTTGTAAAAGACCCCCTTACATAGAGGCGTTCTATCTCTTCTTTTGCACATTCTCTCCTAATCTTGAGGTTCCTAAACACAGAGGTTATGTTTCCAGAACATCAAAATGACTCAGAATATACAAACTTAATGCAATTACCATGTTGATTTCCAGATGTTAGCTTAATATCAGCCTATTAAAACTCTATAGATGAAATTTAAAACAAACATTATGAGTAAACACCAAATACAGACACACAAGCAAGTTCAGTGCTCATCCAGGGGGGTGGGAGAAATCTCCAGAGAGAGCTCTGCACTGTGGGAACTGACTCTCTCCTGGGAAGACAGGTTTTCCTCGGCCCTTTTTAGTCTTTCTTTCTAAAGGGCCTCCAGGTTTCTGTCCCATCTTCACCCTCTTTGTTCCTCTGCCTTGTCTGCACTGATGTTCCTCCCATAGTCTAGAAGGCTCCTCTTCTCACCGCTCAGTCTCACTACACCATACACCTCAGGCCAGTTTCCTGTTCAGGGCTTTCAAATTCAAGCAACATGAACGTCTCCTCTTGTTCTAAAGGGTCTCCCATCTCTCCTGCTGCCTCCTCTTAACTTCACAAGAAGAAGCAAGGGTCCCCTCCCTAGTCCCAGTCTGTCATAGCGTCCACCTTTTCCTAGCTCTCTTATCCACCTTTTCCTACCTCCCATCCTTGAGCAGCGTTCTTGGTTATCTCGCATCTAAAATTTTGGATGATATTTATCTCCTTGGGTTGAAGGAGTAAGAAGGAATATCAAATACACCCTAGCTGGCATGTTACAAAGGTTCTTATGTAGATGGTATTATTAATATTATTAACACTGAATCTTGTTATACGTTCAGTTTTCTAGTTTCTACTTATAACAGTTATAATCATTATTTCTGATTTTTAATATGCATATTTGTCATAGATATAGACTTTTACCAAATCTCTGGACTCTTCGAAAATAATGTAGACAAGAACTCAAAGAGGAGAAACAATTTATGATCTCAAAAGATCACAAAAGATGAATTCACCATTTTCACATGAAAAATTTTTTCAGCATTAGGCTATTGCAAAATTGTTCCCAATTTAATCCCATTATTCTTAATTATAATCCTTATACTGGGTTAAATAATACGATTCTTTTTAATGTTGATTCAAGCTCACATCAAATAAATTTTTACATTCCTCGCTTATCTTTCCTTTTTTGATACATTCCCACAGTTTCTCAGAAATGAGTTACTAATTGTATGCCTCCCCCATTGCTTCACTTCCTGGAGTCTTTTCCTGGCTTGAAGCACCATTCAAGAAACAGTAGGATAACTGTTGGGCAACACATTTATATCATTCAAATTCATCAGCTTCCAACTCACACAGAGGAAACATAGCTGAGATTTAGTGTCTGTAACTTCTGTAAGCTGACAGTTTATTCTTAAAACTAGTTACAGCTATTGATATTAAAACAGAAAAAAAATCCAGAAACATCAACTTACGGAAAGCAAAGTAAATTAGGTTTTAATGTATATTCAACAAATTGAAAAGGCAATTGAATACTAGTGCAGTAATTTCTTTTGTGTGTGTGTGTGTGTAGGTTATGTATGTGCTTGTGTGGGTGTGTTCACACATATATAGGTATGCATGCATGTGTTTGTGTGCATGTGTGTGTAGCGGGTAATGTATGTGCTTGTATATGGGTGTTCACACACACATATGTAGGCATACATGTGTGTGTTTATGTAAATCCCAGAGACTAACATCAGGGGCCATGCTCAATTACTCTCCAATTTAATTTATGACACAGTGTTTTGCCGTATCTAAAGATAATTCTGCCCAGTCAGCTGTCCAGTGAGCTCCAGGGATTTGCCTCCCCAGTTGTGCTACTCAGATGCATGCTGCTATGTCCAGAATTTGAGGGAGGTTCTGAGAATCTGAACTCAGGATCTCATACTTGCAAAGCAGGCCCTTTAGCAATTATACCACCCCACCCCAGCTACCTTTGATCTACTGTCTTCTAAGATAAAGTCTGCAATTAGCTAAGTCAGTATAACTGAGCATTCTAGACAAAAATCCAAATAAAGACAAGTAAAAATGAAATATTGATTTTTATTGAGCTCTACATTTTTTTTTGCTCCCCTCCCTGCCTCTCCTCTCCCCTCCAACCCTCTCCCAAGGTACCTATGCTCCCAATTTACTCAGGTGATCTTGTCGTTTTCTACTACCTATGTAGGTGATGTTTTAATAAAATTTTTAAAAACGGCCTTTTAAAACTATTATAGTCCAGAAAATGGGAAGATCTTCCATGTTTTTGGGTAGGTAGAATTAACATAGTAAAAATGGCAATATTACCAAAAGCAATCTACATATTCAAAACAATGCCCATCAAAATACCAGCAAAATTCTTCACAGACCTCTAAAGAACAATACTCAACTTTATATGAAAAGGCAAAAAAACAGGACAGACAAAACAATCCTGTGCAATAAAGGAATTTCTGGAGGCATCACAATCCCTGAGTTTAAATTCTACTACAGAGCTACAGTACTGAAAACAGCCTGAACTGGCATAAAAACAGGCAGGAAAACCAATGGAACCAAACTGAAGACCCAGATATCAATCTACACACCTATGAACACTGGATCTTTGACAAAAAAGCAAAAAATATAAATTGGAAAAAAGAAAGCATATTCAACAAATGGTACTGGCATAACTGGATATCAACATGTAGAAGAATGAAAATAGATCCAGATCTATCACCATGCACATAACATAAGTCCAAATGGATCAAAGACCTAAACATAAAGATAATATCATAGAAAGGAAAGTGAGAAATACTTTAGAACGCATTGGCACAGGAGACCACTTCTTAAATAGAACCCCAGTAGCACAGATGCCAAGAGGAACAATTAATAAATGTGACCTCCTGAAACTGAAAAGCTTCTATAAAGCAAAGGACGTGGTCAACAAGACAAAACAACAGCCTACAGAATGGGAAAAAAAATCTTCACCAACCTCACATTGGACAGAGGACTGATCTCCAAAATATACAAAGAAGTAAAAAAAAAAAAGGTCATTAAAAGAACAAATAATCAGCCGGGCGATGGTGGCGCACGCCTTTAATCCCAGCACTCGGGAGGCAGAGGCAGGAGGTTCTCTGTGAGTTCGAGACCAGCCTGGTCTACAGAGCTAGTTCCAGGACAGGCTCCAAAACCACAGAGAAACTCTGTCTCGGAAAAAAAAAAGAACAAATAATCTAATAAAAAATAGGGTACAGACCTAAGCAGAGAACTTTCAACAGATGAGTCTAAAATGGTTGAAAGACACTTAAGGAAATGCTCAACATCCTTAGCCATCAGAAAAATGCAAATCAAAACAACTCTGAGATTTCATCTTAAACCTGTCAGAAAGGTCAAGATCAAAAGCACTGATAATAGCTTATGCTGGAGAAGATGTGGAATAAAGGGAACACTCCTCCATTGCTGGTGGGAGCGCAAACTGGTACAGCCCCTTTGGATATCGGTATGGCAATTTCTCAGAAAATTAGGAAACAACCTACCTCAAGACCCAGCAATAGGTGTATACCCAAAGCATGCTCAATCATACCATAAGGACATGTGCTCAACTATGTTCATAGCAGCATTATTTGTCATAGCCAAAATGTGGAAACAACCTAAATGCCTCTTGACCTAAGAATGGATAAGAAAAATGTACATTTCCACAATGGAATACTACACACTGGAGAAAAATAACAACATCTTGAAATTTACGGGCAAATGGATGGATCTAGAAAATATAATAATGAGTGAGGTAACCTAGACCCAGAAAGACAAATATAATATGTACTCACTAATAAGTGGCTTTAAGACATACAGCAAAGAAAAAACAAACTACAATCCACAATCCCAGAGAACCTAGACAACAATGAGGACACTAAGAGAGACATACATGGATCTTATCTACATTGGAAGTAGAAAAATACTACTGAGCAAATTTGGAGCATGGGGACCATGGAAGAGGGTAAAAGGAGACAGGGAAGGAAGGAAGGGGAATGGAGAAAATTATATAGCTCAATAAAAACAATTAAAAAGAAGAGGTAGATCAATTGCACAAAATTTGGATATTGAGAATTCATGTTACTGTCATTGCAGACAGATTCTTCTCTTAAATATTTTTTTTAGATTAAAGATTGCAATCTCCAAAAACCTGATATATTTAGTGATATACATGCTGTTCTTTGTCATTAAAGTATACGATTACTTTCAAACCTATTAGTGATTATTCTACAATGGACCCTGGTCAACAGCTATAATTTAAGGGGAAAATTTTGGCTTTTTGTGGGACTGTCAATTAAAGAATTTTGTCAAGTTTGATAGTAAACTCATAGTGCTCTGATCGCCCTCTAGGATGCACCCCCTCCCAAGGAATTTTTATTAGACCTACTCTTTTAAAATGTATTTTCTTATACTGACTCTTAGAAAACTTGTTTTTATTGTCTTATTATTTTAAGTATAAAATAGGACCACACTTGGCCATTTTTGAGAATTTCCTTTTCTTTTATTCTTCTTGCATTGTTACATGAGTTGTTTTTATTAGTATTTATGTGACTTTCCTAAAGAACATGGATTTGTCTACAGTTCCCTTAGACAGCTCAGGACTAGCATCTTTAGGAGAGTTGCACTGGGCCTGATCCAGGTTTTAGGGGCTACTCTATTTAGATTCATTGCGAGGAACAAAAGCCTTAAAAGGAATTCAAATTGTGAGTAACTGTACTTTTCTCCAACGCATATATCTCCTACTTTTTGCTGAATTTACACAATGTATGCTTCTTTGTGATATATTCCCTCATTTTCTTTGCAGTGTTACTACAAAAATGACAGAATGAGTTCTGGGGATATGAATCATCTTGCTGGTGCTACTAGTGATGAGATGATATCTAGTCAAGGCTCATGTTCTTCTACATGGTTGTAAAAGTCCTTTTCCTGGGCTCAGGGACAGCTTACCTTGTCTGACGGCTAGGGTAGTGGTATAGACCAAGAAGAGGAGGATATAGTTGAGAAAGCTCTGGAAGACTGGGGTGTTGGCATGAAAATCTTCTGCCAGGTACTTGCTGGTCAAGCCGATTCCACAAACAAGAAGTGATAACACTTGGCCCAAAGCCACAGAGATTAGCATCTCCCTGAGAAATGAAGAGAAATACAGTGGTGTCAGCAGGAAGTCCGTGCAAACAACAGTAGTTAATTCCATTGATAATTCCTAGCAGGCACTGAGTTAAGGGCAATGAGTACTACCTATTGTAACCATCGAAGCGATGCTTGGGGGACTGTGCAGTTATTACTGAGGCTTCGTAGAGATGGAAACTAATGCTTAACATGCTCATTTAATCTGCCCACAGAACACATAGTGAGGATAAAGCAAAACCTGGTTATGAGATCGAGCCTCTGCATGGGAACCTGGCTTCATTCTAATCACTGTACTCCAGAGGCTGTTGTGCAAGGGCTATCATCTTGATGCTTTCCACAGTACTGTGCCCTAATGATGCTGGGAGCATGTCCAACCCTGGCTAATAGGAAGCACATTCCAACATCACCTCTGTGTACAATAAAACAATAAAGGAAGATTTGTTGCTTTACAGATCAAGCTCCGGACTCAAGAAACTCTGGGATGGAATGATTAAACAAGCCTCTGGAAATCCATCAGGACCACCTCTCGTGTCCTCCTAGCCTCCGGAACTCTGCCCTAAGAAGCTTTAATACACATTGGGTCTTTATCCCTTGCTTTTCAAGTTACAACTGCCTGTATATTAAAACGATTATTCCTGAAATAGACTCAGGACTGCGGTAGCATAATAATTATGCAAATATTTTCATTGCCGTTTTCATAGGCAATGCTCTTGTAGACTTCTGAAGTGGGGACTGGAGGCAAGAGTCAGAGTGTTCAGTTTCCATGGAAATGAAATGCCCACACAAGCTTTGTAGTCAACACACACACACACACACGCTTGCGTGAAAAGTCTCTGGAAGTAGGAGGCAGACTTTGCTCTGAAAGTCTCTTTTGATCTTTCTGGTTTATTTGTAGAAACAGCAATATAATATAAGAAAGCAGTAGTATAAACACAAAGACTATGGCAAACACAGGTTGATTTTTGTTTTGTTTTGTCTTCTGGGTCTATTTCTCCTTTTTTGGAAGCTGAGGCTGATCATGCCTTGCTTTGAACACTCGAGTACAGAGGAGATGAAGCCATGGGCCTGCTGGGCCTAGCCTTTGAGAAGTTTTGCAGCAATTCATGTTTTCCTCTGAGGAGACAGCTTCCCAGTAAGACTCCTGAGGTGTCCTGCTGAATACCGAGAGACACCTGGGAAATAAAGTGAGAAATCCAGGCAGCCTCTGTGTCAAACAGAATGGGGGTTTGGATGTCTCCTGCCACCAACATACTAAGCCAGCCTATACAAAGGAGAAGAGAGGAGCCATCCCTAGAGGCTGCTGTTCAAGGAAGAGATTTATGAGAACAAAATGGTGTTGCTTTGGGGCACGTGGCTTTCCAAGGGGTATATGGCAACTGGAACGACATTCTTAATGTTCTCTGTCCAGTGGCCTCTGGGCCGTTAATGCCCGCTTCTCCGGTCCCATAGCATTTCTCTATGAAGCCAGAGTTCCCGACTCTTAGAGCTACTTATATTTTAACAGTGAACAGTGATCTTCTTCTCTCATATTCCTTTACAGGTTATCATTTGCAGAATGTGCATCATGCCTTCTCCAGCCAGGCCCCTAGTCATCCTCTCAACATTTGGCTCTTTTGCCACTTGTTTTGCGAGGCCTTACTACTCTCTTTCCCTCAGGACACATCTCTTTTCTTACTTTTCTCTCATTGTGTTGTAGTTACTGCTTGCTTGTTTGTTTAGCCTCTTTGTCTTCATCTGAGTATGGTTTTTTTTTATGTTTCCTGTACCTACAGTCAGAGGATTGGGAGATGGAAGGATTAAAAGACATGCAAGACAAAGTATAATCAGAGCTGACTATATAGGAATCTCAGGGCTTTTGTTTCTTAAAGATCAACTGGGTTGAGGATATAGGGTATGGTAAATCAGTTACTTAGCATGGGCAAGGTCCTGAGCTGAGCCCTTGATGCTACGAAAGAAACGATATACCCTTCCCCCTCACCAACAGAAGAAAAAGAAAACAGTAAAGAAGAATTCAAATAAACTCAAAAATTTGTAAATGTAACTTTTAAAAAATTAGGCTTAATTATGATACCACAATACACACTTTGTTTTTCTTGGCCCTGTCCCCCATTCTGCTCCCCCATGTCCCTGCTTCCCATATCCCCTCCTCCAACACATTTTGTTTTCATGCTACATGTGTTTCATCCGTCTTCTCCTCCAAGCCCCAATCTTTTCTTAGGATCCCCCTACAGCCCCTTTTCTAGTTTCATAATCTGCGGCACCCAAACATTTATAAGCATATAAAATTCAAATCTAGGATCTGCACGTGAGAGAAATGGAATACTTGTTTCCTATGTCTGAGATACTTTGATTAATAGACTACTTTCCAGTTCCATCCATTTCACTGTAAGTGTTCCGATCTTATTTTTATTTAAACACAACTTAATAAATGGGCAACCATTTCTTGCCCATTTGTCTGTTGATAGAAATCTAGGCTTGTTCCATTTCTTAGCTATTGTGTATAGAACAATAGTGAATATGGATGTGCAAATACCTGTGTAGTAGGAGTTCTCTGGGTGTATGCACATGAGTGTTATAGCTGAGTCAGATGGCAATTCTATTCTTTTTTGTTGTTTTTGAGATTTGTCTGTTCTGATTTCTGTAGGGATTGTACTTGTTCACATTTCCCCCAGCAGTGAAAAGGGATTTCTCTTTCCCCATATCCTCACAGAACTTGGTAGTATTCTTGATGTTGGCCACTCAGACTGTGGTGAGATGGAATCTCAAAGCTGTAATACTTAGTGTTTTCCAGATGATGAGGGGGTTAAACACCTTTTTAAAACTTTTAGTGACTGATTGTGCTGCTGCAGCTGCCTCCTCCTCTTCCTCCTTCTCTTGTGCCTCTTCTACTTCACCCGTTTCTTTCTTCTTCTGCCTTTTCTTCCTGATATTTCTTCTTTGAGAGAGCTTCACAAATCCCAGGAAGGCCTCAAACCCATTATGTTGTCAGGAATGACCTTTAATTTCTGATCCTCCTGAATTTAGGTATGCTAACATACCAAGGGTTTTTTGTTTGTTTGTTTCTGCAGTGCTGAGAGTCGAACTTGCTCTATCATGCAAACTCAACAAACGCTCTTCCAAATGAACTACATTCTAGCTTTGTATTTCATTTTTAGAGAACATTCTGCTTAGTTCCTTGCCACATTTATTGATTGGAATTTTTTTTTAGCAGTCCTTTATTATTTTAGGTGTCAGCCTCTGTCTGAAATATTGCTGTTAAAGATTTGCTCACATTCGGAAGCCTGTCTCTTTATTCTGTTAATAGTTTCCTTTGTTGTATGGAATCACTTTAATTTCATGTAATCCTACCTGTCAATACATGGCTTGGGAACCTAGGGTACAGAGAGTTTTTTGGGTGAGATCATTAATTGTGACTACATGGGTAGAAAGTGGTGAGAAATAAAAGATGTTGTCTTTAAAGGCTTTTTTGAAGGTGTTTGAGCTAATCACCATGTAGCACGACACTAATCATAGTAGATAATTAATTAATTTGCAATAGATTGGTAGTAATCTTATGATTGGCCATTCTTCATCATTTGCCTAATAATGCCCACACTAAAGTAGAAGAGATATAGACAAAGTTACAGCTAGTGTATTAAATGGATGTTTCTGTTGCTGAGTATGGCCTAGAAAGTGCAACATATGGAGTGTATATTCTTGCTGGAGAAGGCTAAAACAATATATGACCTACTTAAATTATAACAATCATAAAAACCTTGGTAGCATCATAAACCAAGCCACACATCTACAGAAGACTTAAACAAGAAAATAGAATTTTAATCTATCATGTGACTGACTGCATACAACATCTTATAAAATAGCCTTTTATGTGCTATATTAAGACATGTAAAATGAGTAAGATATAGTTTGTCATTGAGAGGCCATTAAGTCAAACTTCTGACACTGAATTTTCAAGAAGCTTAGTTAAAAAAAATAAAGAAATAGAAAATAAAGGGAAATATGCCTAATAATTCATATTTTAAAAGCACTGGGATTATTTTATACTATTTCCTTTAATCCTCAGAGAATCTTAAACAACAAATGTTGCTATTGTGTCTTTTGCTAAATAAGGACCTAAACCAGAGAGGCAAAACACCAGCCCAAGGTCAAAGAGGTACTTTTTTTTCTTTTAAATTTAGGTACTGTAAAGACATTAGGTAGAAGCTAGGTGATATGATTCCAAAACCTAACTTCTGAATTACTATGCAGGGCTACCATTAGCTGTCCAAAATATTCTCTGTTCTCAGAGACTGTGTGGAGCCCAGACTTGCCTAGCAGACTGGTTTTCAGAAACCTACTGGAAACAGTAAACACAAAAGCCATAGCTAGTCTGACTGACAACAGCTTTTCCACCAAGGTACCTGCAATGTGTGCCTCTCAACAAGAGGTCAACACAAGCCTGTCCTTGTTTCCTTATCAGAACAAGGATGCAGACCCACCGTGTTGAGCTATGCTTTTAATTAACAGTCATGTCTTTCAGCCTTGATGTTGTGATCGGATTGAGAATACAAATGATAATTTTATAGGGCATACTAATAAACATGACGTGGATCAGGAAAAAGTGCAAGGAGTATCTTACCAGATCAGTTCCTGAGTCCTTTCTTGACTAAAGGAGCTAGATGTCACCTGCATGCTTGAGTGACTTAGTAGAGACATCAAAATAAAATGAATATAAAACCCCCCAAAAACCCAAGTGCTGGTATCCTACTAACTCCAGCCTCACCTCTGCCATTTTGTCTCCATCAAACTCTGTGCTCTCCACTGGCACAGGATGAATGTATATGGTGACATGTCACACAGAAATCTGTCTTTTCCAACACAAAGGATCCCCTGAGTTGGTTACTGTCATTCTATGCCTTTCATGTTTTTCTCTTGAGTACCCTTGCTCTGTGGGTCCTTTCCGTAACTGTTCAAGACCTGAACATACAAAGTTGTCTTGAAAGTCTCTCATTGGCCATTCCTGTTCCCCAAGGCCGAGTCAAGTGTCTTCAGGTGAGTGTTCCTATTACTACTTATGTTGACTGTATTGTATAGCTCATGAGCTCCCAAGAAGAAAGGGATGAATGACCTTTAACAGTTCCCATGCTCTGTTCCTAAAGTCTGATGACTGCTAGACAGAAGAAAATAGATACTCAACAAGGAATGCAGGCATGTCTGAGGGAGCTAGGGTCTGTGTATGGGAAGGGCAGAGTGTTAGAAGACCGCCATGGTGACATCTTATCCTCGCTAGAAAATTTACCAGAATGAGACAGAAAACAACCTTGTTTTTACTCTAACCTATCTGCCAGTTAGAAACTGAGACTAATAAGCTATTTTCTACTGCATTTCTGAGCAAGCCCAGAAAGGTGCTATCTTGCAAAAAAAATACCAAAATTGGTGCTGGGTGCAATTTTGCACAGTGGGCTCTTGGTTATTCATGTCGTACATAGAATAGCACAGCAGATGCATTGTAACGGAAGATACATAGCTCCTATAATTTTAGTAGCAGAAATGGAGAGGAGGCTATGATACACATTTTCATTGTCTTTGTTTGTGCATTTAAAAGGACATCTCATCCACTTTAAATTCAGACGAACTAGACAATGAAAAATGCATGAGTCTCAGGAAAAAATGGTGCTGCTGGGAGCTGAATACCTGTTAGAACAGAGCTTGTACTCATAAATACTGACATATCCATTATCAGCACCACTGTGTTGTGTTAAAGAAACAGAATTTAGGATGGGGGGGGTACGCTTCTGTTACAAATTAAACATTCTAAACAATAGAATTAAAAATAAAGCATACATTGTATTCCGTTTCTTCTAATCATAATTAAAAGGTATAGATAATGTCAACACAATGTTATATAATTATATCGCTCTGTAATTTTTGCCGTGAGAGTGTAATAATTATGCCATCATCTTGAATTAGAGCAAATCAGCCTTCCTGTGGAAGTGTCTTCATTCTGATAATGAGTCTCAGACAAGCCTCAAGAGATTTGTGTTAGTACAAGCATTCAGAGATGCAAATATATAAAGAATATTTAAGTATATGTTTGCGTAAAAACGATGCCACTTGAATGTGGAAGAAACATTTGCTACTACGTTTTTTGGTAAGATTCGTGTTGGTAAACCATTGACTCCACGAAGCTCTGTGCTAAGTAGGTTTTGACTATATTCAAGATTAGTCGACTTTTATATAAGGTGATTATTAGACCAAGTACAAATGCAATGCTGAGAGGTTTAACACTGACTGGGGTTTCTTCTTTTCAAATCTTAATTCCTGGGCTTGATCCATTCACTGGCTCTGTGGCATCATTTTGAATTGGATTTGCCATTAACTAGAAGAAATCAAGTAAGGCACCAGAAGGCCTTCCTGTCATATATCTATGGCGTCCTAAGTAGGGGAGATATCTAAACATTAGCGTGACAAGACAAGTCACAGATGCGCATGGATGTTTCATGCATTGTGTTCACTGAAAAGAAGAGAAAGCTCAAGGAGAGAGCTGGAACTTTCTGGCCCTGTCAGTTCCCCATTACATGTAAGCACCACAGTTTTTACTATCTCCCACTTTGCACTTGGGGTGCTCCATGTAAAATAAGGATATATGACTGACCTGTATGTATGGTACCTTTTCTACAAATGTCAGATTTCTTTTGGTTTTCACTTATCTGCAGAGTCCATGACCACTCAATCCAGCTCCGGCAGTATCTACAGTGAACATCTCTACACGGACCACACTCAGTGTTATGTGGGCCCAACTCAGTGGCCCTGAGCCTCAGGCTCCTCCTGTGTACCTTATGCCTTCTTCCCTGCAAGTGCTCAGCCTGCTGGGAGGGCTGGGCCTCTGCGGCAACCAGCTTGCTATGCACTCGTGAATAAGCAGACAGCAAAAAGGAATTAGTGCATTTGAACAATGCCATATTCTTCCTTCGTCGTTCATGCAAGCTATGTGGAGTCTCTGGAGATGGCTACATTTTAAGGTTCTCAACGGTTTATTTTACCCTTTATTGTGTCTCATTACTGTTCTATGCAAATGCACTGTTAATAATCATGCCGAACACACACCTCTGCCTGCTTTCTGGGGGAACTTAGTTAGGCTAAACTAATAAGCTTTACATTTTCTTCTATTCCATAAAACTGTCTTACTTTTAAAAAGTACCAGTATGTGTATACCAACCATTGACATTTATATCTTTAACGCTAAAATAATCAGGCCACTGAATAAATCCTTTGGTGGTCGCTGGGTTACAACAAATATCTATGACTTTACTATTTGCTAGTTTTGCTGTGATCCACAGAAAAATAGACAAATCAGTAGATTTATCAAGGCCCACTGGATACAGACTGGGAGGAATGAATCTATTACTCTATCTCCAGATGTTTAGAGAGGCAAATAAATATGTAAGACAGAGAACATAAAGTACTTATGGACTCAAGAAAATCTCAAAACATGCCAGAAGTTATTAGAATAATTTTAGTATTTAAAATTGGATGATCCTATTATGAAAGCATTTTTATGAAGAACAAATATTAGAGTCTTTTTTCTAATGGTAAAGGCTTGGTTTGGTTCTGGGAAGTTGGCACATCATTGCAAAGAGAGGAATGCCATGCTTGTTTAAAGGCAGAGACAGACATGAAATCTCTTGGCTGGCCAATACGAAGTTATCATAAGAGAAGATATGAATACAGACAATTAGGTAGTAAGGAATTCAAAAGTGGCATAGACAGACTTAGACTTTTAGTTTGGCAGAAATCATCCCACATTTCTGAAGAAGCATGAACTAAACATCAGGTATAATGCTCCCCCTTTCTCCACTCCTTTTATTTGCCAACGCCCAAATATCATTTTGCTATGGTTAAAACAGAATCAACAAAAGGCAATATTGAGATATGATAGATGGCTATGTAAGTGAACTATCCTCACTAACGGCATCGACACAATAGTGTACCAGCTCTGGATGACCTCTGACAGGACCTCTGTCCTTTACCCAAACAAGCAAATGGTATGCAGTGTTTTCATTCTTGTCTTTCTAAATATTTGCATGACTTTAATGCATTTTTCAGTATTTTTTGGCTAATGGAAAAATATATTTTTAATGTTGTCATTACAGTTTCTTTTGGATATTGTTTTGTTTGCACATTACAGTTGTCTTTATAATAATAATAAGAAGAGATCTCCCCAATGGTGTTTTAATTATATACTATTATGTAAAATACCAATAGAATAATACCAATAAAATCTAATTAAACAACCATAGTTATATAATGGAAAAATGTAAAGTAATGGATCAGAATACTTTAAGTACCTCCCCCTAAAATTATACAGTTTATCTTTATTTTATATTTGCTTAACAAGTTTTTTGAGACAGACTTTCACACTGTAGTCCAGGAACACATAGAATTCATAGGAGGCCAAGCTGGCATCAAACTCGGCTGCAATCTCCCAACTGCTGGGATTAGAGGTGTGTGTTATCGTGCATTGGTTATTTGTTTGTGTTTTTGTTTTGTTGATGTTGTTTTAAGTTTTGAATCATTAGCTAATACTGGTAGGAAATATGTCAAGCTAAACTACACATTGAAAGCTAAGCTCTGTTGTAGTAATGGGCGGCTGGGCTGTGTCCCCGGCACCCAGCCGCCCACATGGCTCTAGCTTATGCCCGAAATAATTACACAGAAACTGTATTCATTTAAACACTGCCTGGCCCGTTATCTGTAGCCTCTTATTGGCTAGTTCTTACATATCGATCTAACCCATTTCTAGTATCCCTGTAACACCACGAGGTGCGCTTACCAGGGAGGATCTTAACCTGCGTCTGGCTGGAGTGGGAGCATCATGGCGACTCTCTGACTCAGCTTCTTTCTCCCCCAATCCTGTTCTGTTTACTCCACCCATCTAAGGGTTGGCCTATCAAATGGGCCTAGGCAGTTTCTTTATTAGTTAACCAATGAAAGCAACAGATAAGATACAAGACCCACCTCCATCATTTCCCCTTTTTCTGTTTAAACAAAAAAGAAAGGCTTTAACTTTAACAGTAAAATTATATATAACAAAACAGTTATCAAGTAAGAATTACAGTTACAATATTTATATCTATTTTATCTCTTATCATAACTAAGGAAAACTATAACTATTTATTCTTCAATTCCATCAAAGACTCCAGAAGGATATAATAATACCTAAGTAAACAGGAAGTCCAAAACTCTAGAAATGACAGAGACATCTCGCTGCCTGGACAGTCACCCAAAGTTCCTCTGTACCGTTGGGGCATCCATCTTCGGCCTACAGGCCCATAGTATCCAGCAGACATTTTCATCAAGCAGGAAATTCCAAAGACAGTTTAGTCACTTTCTGTTGTGTCCTGCAGAATGTCTTGTAGACTCTTTCATGAATCAGGAACCCCGAAAGATCATCTCACCTTTAGGCAAGTTCAGCAGTCCTCTCTCTGCGGGTTCTCTGTGTCCAGTTTATGCAACAGTCCAGGCAAGAGCAGTTTCTTGCCCAAATGACTATCCAACTCCATAAGGATCCTCTTCGATGCCCATCTTCCTCTCGAAGTAGCTGGTGCTGCCAGGAGCAGACGTGTCTCATTGTCATGAAAAGCCGGGTGCCGGGGAAGCAGCCCAGCCGCCCCTGACTACTACAGAGTGGCACCCAACGTGCTAATGAACTCCACGTAAAACCTGAGAGGGTTTAAAAAGGATAAAGAGAGAATTTAAGACAGCTTTTTGCTGTTTCTGGGTTGCTTGCCGCAAAGAAATTGTCCTAACTCGGCAACAGGAAAAAACTGGCTGTTTTAAAATGCCGGCTTTCTGGGCTGTGCCGCCATTGCGATCTCTGTCTGGCTCCGGCGGGAGACAGAGCTTTTAAATAGAGCATTTGAAATAAAGCTCTAAGGCTTGCTTGGCGCCAATGTGGACTTGCTGTGTGCCTGGAACTGTGCTCAGCTCAGGGGCACCAAAAGGCTCTGAGGCAGGAGCGGCTGCTCCATGCTGAACTGTGCTGACCTCAGGCAGGAACTACCGTAATTACCATAATAACAGCGCACAGTTAAGGTTTAGACTGGGCAGGACACACAGTACCGTATTACTTGTACATGCTGCAACTTAAGTTTTTAAGAACTGCTTAACATTTTAAGAAATGCTCCTGGATAATAAAAAAATTACAGATTCACAATAAAACAGATTCAGACAGACCACTAAATGGGTCACAATGTTGGATGAATGTACGTAGGCTTGAGAGAGACAAAAAAAAAATAGAGAATAAAGTTAATGCCTTTAAAAAAAGGGTAAAGTCTTTAAAGAGACAGAGTACAGATAGTTATAGATTAAAAGAAATAAAGAAAAATAAGCCACATAAAAATGGAAAATTCACAGAGAGTCTGGATTATGTACATTATGTTTTCTTTAAAATTTTTGACTATGAAGGAGCTAAGTACAGAGAGACATTTCATTATATGGGCTGCTAAGCTGAACCTGCACATATGTTCTAAAGGTATCTTGACTTCAGAATTTGGATCTAAGGACATGATGCTTTGGAAAAGTCTTTCTTTTGTTTTCACAGAGGATGAGACTCTATGGATTTCTTCTATTCCAATTTGGTATGATAGACCTCGCCCTCCTGAAAGGTTGCTGTGAACACCCTCAAAAAAAAATTTACTTCACTCAACTGCCAACTGAGATGAACCTGGCACACAGGTTACCCCATGAAAGATATGATTAACAGCGCCCCCATTCAGCAGGAAGCAATTTGGAGAGAAAAAAAACTGCGCCCATGTTCCCAAATATTGTTTATAAATATGCTTTTACATTTAAAGGGGGATATGATATAGATATGAATAATTTGCATTGGTATGGATTTTAAGGTCAATTTTGTTATATGTATATGTATTTCTGTTCTTGACTAAGGTATTGTGATTGTGTAGTTCATTTAAAATGTAATGTATAATTAGGAAATATAGGTTGTTAATGGATAATAGTCAAGCTTGTAGTCATGTTAGTTAGATTTTCTAGATATATAGAGATATATTTCAGTAGGATAGGCATTCTTCATATCTTTCAAAGACTGCAGAATATGGCATTTAAATGTTTTAATAACTTAGGGCTTTTCATGACAATGAGACACGTCTGCTCCTGGCAGCACCAATCTACTTCGAGAGGAAGATGGGCATCGAAGAGGATCCTTATGGAGTTTGATAGCCATTTGGGCAAGAAACTGCTCTTGCCTGGACTGATGCATAAACTAGACACAAAGAACCTGCAGAAAGAGGACTGCTGAACTTGCCAAAAGGTGAGATGGTCTTTCGGGGTTCCTGATCTATAAAAAAGTCTACGAGACATTCTGCAGGATACAGCAGAAAATGACTGAACTGTCTTTGGAATTTTCTGCTTCATGGAAATGTCTCTGGATACCATGGGCCTGTAGGCCAAAGATGGATGCCCCAACGGTACAGAGGAACTTTGGATGACTGTCCAGGCAGCGAGATGTCTCTGTCATTTCTAGAGTTTTGGACTTCCTGTTTACTTAGGTATTATTATATCCTTCTGGAGTCTTTGATGGAGTTGAAGAATAAATAATTATAGTTTTCCTTAGTTATGATAAGAGATAAAATAGATATAAATATTGTAACTGTAATTCTTACTTGATAACTGTTTTGTTATATGTAATTTTACTGTTAAAGTTAAAGCCTTTCTTTTTTGTTTAAACAGAAAAAGGGGAAATGATGGAGGTGGGTCTTGTAT
Source organism: Neodon shergylaensis (assembly GCA_025134845.1). NCBI lineage: Eukaryota > Metazoa > Chordata > Mammalia > Rodentia > Cricetidae > Neodon > Neodon shergylaensis. Next base: position 8,235,600 of record JABTXL010000342.1, read on the forward strand.
CTTATCTGTTGCTTTCATTGGTTAACTAATAAAGAAACTGCCTAGGCCCATTTGATAGGCCAACCCTTAGATGGGTGGAGTAAACAGAACAGGATTCTGGGAGAGAGAAGCTGAGTCAGAGAGTCGCCATGATGCTCCCATTCCAGCCAGACGCAGGTTAAGATCCTCCCTGGTAAGCGCACCTCGTGGTGTTACAGGGATACTAGAAATGGGTTAGATCGATATGTAAGAGCTAGCCAATAAGAGGCTACAGATAACGGGCCAGGCAGTATTTAAAAGAATACCGTTTCCGCGTAATTATTTCGGGTACAAAGCTAACCATGCGGGCGGCAGGGTGCAGGGGACGCAACCCCGCCGCCCCTGATGCAACAGATTCGCAGCCCAGCCGACCCTACTTACTACAAAGCTCATCAATAATAAAAGATGAATCTACAGAAGTGTCCTGCTGACAATTTACATTTTAATTTTAATTAACATTTTAAAATGAAAATATAATTAATACTTTTTTACAAAAGATTAGATTTATTTTTCTTCTTTTGCTCTACAATGTAGCTCACAGCTCATACAGAAAGATGAGATTAAGAAGAAAAATGTCAACTGTATATGTTTATTGTTCTTTATTTGTTTGTTTGCTTTGAGACAAGATTTCCCTGTGTAATGGCCTGACTGTCCTGAAATTCATCCTGGAGACCAGACTGAGCTCAAAGTCACAGAGATCCATCTGCCTCTGCCTCCCAAGTACTTGAATCAAAGTTGTGTGCCACCACACCTGGCTTATTTTTTGTTTTTGTAATTGACTTGCATATGTCTTGATAATATTGATGATTCAGGGATCATTCTTAAGTCAAAATTTTTCCTTACAAAATTCAGTTACTGAAAAATCACAATCATTTATCTCACCAGTTAGTCCACATGAAGAGAGAAGAGAGCAGAACTCCTTCTGAAAGCAGAGCATCTGTTCTTGTGCCAAAGAATCACATAAACCTTACGAGTTAACAACTCACAGAAACCGCACAAATTGCCTTATGTTAAATTATTCCCTTTGTAAAAATGTTTAGGATAGACAAATACACAGAGATAGGAAACAGATAGCCATTTGCTTAGAGATGGGGTATGTAAATGGAGGTGATAACTGGTAGATAATTAACTATTTTTCAGTAATAAAAATGTTTTAAAATGAATGTGATAGTTATTGTACATTTCTGTACACGGTATACCCCTATATTAAAACTACTGAACTGTACAGCCTATGTGTATGGGGGGTAAAATAGGAAGATTGGGGGGCTAATTAAGAAAGAATAGAAAAATAAATACAAAGGAAGGAGGAGACAGGAGCATAAAATAACAGTAAGGATGACTGAAAAGTCTTAAGGAGTTATACTATTAACTATCTACATAAAAATAGCTATAATACAGTTAAGTTAATATATCAATATACATACATAGTTCACATGAAATTTTACCATCTGGACTGACAATGCACCACCTCATACCCCAAGAGTAGACCATCTAATAAAATTCCCAACACCAGGAATGAGAATGTGTCTTTTAAGTTGTTGGTCAGGGTTGTACAAGAGACACTCAAAATGTTATAGACTATAGTAGGGGGCCACTTGTTTGTTCCTGGCTGTTCAGCCCCAAAATCATCACACAGAAACTGTATTATTTGCAATACTGTTTGGCCACTAGCTTAAACATATTTCTGGCTAACTCATGTCTTAAATTAACCCATCTCCATTAATTCCATTAATCTGTATATTGCCACGAGGCTGTGACTTACTGGGTAAAGTTCCAGTGTCTGTCTCCGGCATGGCTTCTCTCTGACTCTGCCTTCTTTCTCCCAGAATTCAGTTTAGGTTTCACCACCTACTCTACCCTATCAGGCCAAGTCAGTTTCTTTAGTCATTAACCAATATAAGCAACACATAGACAGAAGGACCTCCCACACCAATAGGCTAGTGTATTGCTCTTGGTTGTCCTGCACCCCATCCCCAGAGTTGAAAAGCAAGTTCCTATTGTTGAAAAAACATGTAATTTGGACACAGAGTCAAGAAACAGCCCCCATCCCCAGCAGGATCTGACCAGAAAGCTTCCTTCCTGAAGACTACCTCTCATGGTACAAGTGTTAAATAAACTTCTAACAGAGGGAAACAACCAATAGTCCTACCAGCTATCACACCTAAAACCACAACAATGACCAACATGGCAAGATAACCGAAGGTTGCAATAGTGGCACACATATCTTTTTTGTAACCAACAGTTCTTAATTGAACTTGAGACCCACTCCACAAGAGGGAAGTCATATCTGGTACTGGGAATCTAGTGTAATACCTCACCCCTCATCAAGGAAATATCTCTTTGCAACAGATGGAGACTGTTTCTAAAAATCACGATTGATCAAAACCCAATCCCAACTGATAATATCTACAACACAACTCCTGCACCTAAGACTCAGGAATCATTCTGGAAGAGGGGACAAAAAGATTGGGAAAGCCAGAGAAATAATATGTTTGCTGTGAGAGTATGTTTCCTAGAAATAGCAGAAGTGCTACACCCATGAAGTCTCCCTAGCATGGCTGCCTAAGTATAACCTGAACAAAGACAACACCAGTAGTCATGTCAGTGTGGGTGGGGAAAAGCTCTGGAGGCATTAATGCTAAAAAAAGAACTATAGGAAACTAAGAAATGCTGATAATAGAGTAAAAGTCTTCCTCAGGGAAGAGTACACCAATTGGTTAGTCAATACCAGTTGGTTTTCCAATATCAAATGATCAGCCCTGAAAGCATATACTTATAAGTAACATTAAATGGACTGAACAGATTGTATTTATATATTTAGGAATATTTATATATATACACACAATAAGAACACAGACATGAATGGTGTGTGTATGAGTGTAACAATTGAAAAAAATAAGTAATGAATTTGGAAGAGCACAAAGTGGTGGGGTTCATGGAAGGCTTGGGATGGAGAAAAGGGAAAAGGGAAGGGGGAAGCTGTAATTATCGTGTAAAGAAATAACTCGAAAAGGAAAAGAACACAATCATTAAGAAAGGAATAAGAGGAGAGAAGTGAAGAAAGCAATCTCACAGACTAAATAGTGATGTGGTGGTCAATTTGCATCTCAAAATTGGCCCACCTTAGTTCATTTTTACTGCTGTTCCCCGCAAAAGAAATGGTACTTTCTCTTCACATATAAGGTGATAATAACAGTTTCTTCTTAGATTTAGCAGAGCATCTGATATTCCCTTGGAACTGTACATTACCACTTTGGAGACAACTGACTCAGAAAATAAATTTTATTTGCTCTCTTGGGAGGTATGGCACGGTCTTCTAAAGACTTGTATGGTGCAGTAAAATGAGAAAATGCTTTGAAACTGAACAAATCTGGATTTAGAGATTGATCATGTTTCTAAGACTTATTCCATTCATCTATAAAATGCAGATAGTAACATCTATTTCCAAAGGTCATCATCGAGACTTAACAAGGTAGTTCATGTGAACTGCCTCCTATAATATTTGACTTTTGGGGATTAGCCAGTATAATGGTTCTCCTAACATGAAGTCTTTTATAAGTACTAGTCCATCAATTACTATCTATATGATTGGTCTGGTACTTTCAGAACATTGCTAACAAATTAATAAATGTTTTCTCTAATTCAAAAAGCCTTTGGCATTATTGTCTTTCAGAAAGTTAGAAATGATAGCGGGGCTGGGGGTTGGGGGGGGATATGGACTACTTAATAGGTTCCCAACAGGAACTTCTGACTAGTTCCCATACTTGCTAACATCTTCTTGGAGAGACACTGTAACCTTTTAGGATGGCTGTGTTACAGTTTACTTTATGCATTTTAAATGATTTTGACATTTTTCATTTCAAAATGCTTTTAGCTTTGCATTTTGAATTGCGTTAGTGAACCCTGGGGCCAAAAGGCAAACAATTTAACTTTGAAATTCACTGAATGAACAAAAACAGACTGCTTCACTGTGTCCTAACATAAAAACCAATGTCAGATTTCACCATTTTATTCCACTTGTAACACATTCTTACCCCTGACGTATGAGGAAATTGTATTCGTCTGAGTGCCAAGCTGCTCCACACACAGTGTCAACCCTCTTGAAAAGTGTGTAATCAACAGAGATCATAGCTTACGGCTATGCAGGGACCGTGGCTAACTAGAGGAGTCTTTCCTCACTTTGGAAGAGAAAACACCTGACTTGCTCCCACAAAAGGACAGAGGAAAGTAAACATTTTTTTCTTCTTTTTTACCTCAAAATATGATTGTAATGCCCTGCTTTAATGATAAGACAATAAAGGAGTGACTTTTATTTAAACTTCCAGAGTATCTTAAAAAACTCCTCAAAATTATGTCAAATTTATTTTTTATAGCATGGACTAAGAAAACTATGTTGTAGAGGAAAATATCTCCCATAGAAATAAAAATTGGGTATTTATTATAATTATTATAATTACTGGGAAGAAACTGATGTATTGAAATTTCTTTAGCAGGGATAAATCTAATAAAGACAGGGAATTGGATTATTTTTACCCCAGGTTCAAGTTGCAGAGATCAAAGACAAATTGAAGTGATAAAATGAAGTGTGAGACCCCAAAGGCTCTCAGCTGCCTCTACAACTGAAGAGAACACAAGGTAAGACCAATGGAAGCCACTCTGAAGGAGGATGCTGTAGAGGGCATGTAAAGACTAAAGCTAGAGGAAGTTTATGAGAGCACACAAAGACATTAAAGTTAAATGGATGACTATTAAAAGACAACTCGGGGCTCTTCATGTGATATACAGTGTTCAACTTTTTAAAAAGCCATCAAGACTAAGACTGAAAAAACATCAGGTGAAACAAAAGAAATAGTGGTGCCACAAGCCAAGGATGTAGCAGTGACATCTATTGGGATAACCTTTTCTTCTGAGACTATGTCCCATGGAATATTCTTTTTTTTTTAAATTTTTTATTGAGAAAAAAAAAAGTTTCCGCCTCCTCCCAGCCTCCCACTTCCCTCTCCCTCCTCCCGACCCTCCCCCCTCCCCCCACTCCTCTTCCCCTCCCTCTCCAGTCCAAAGAGCAGTCAAGGTTCCCTGCCCTGTGGAAAGTCCAAGGTCCTCCCCGTCCGTCCAGGTCTAGGAAGGTGAACATCCAAACTGGCTAGGCTCCCACAAAGCCAGAACATGAAGTAGGATCAAAACCCCTGATGAATATCTTGCATATCACCATAGAACCTTCATCTGGCGATGGATGGAGATAGAGACAGAGACCCACACTGGAGCACCGGACTGAGCTCCTAAGGTCCCCAATGAGGAGCAGAAGGAGGGAGAACATGAGCAAGGAAGTCAGGACCAAGAGGGGTGTACCCACCCACTGAGACAGTGGGGCTGATCTATTGAAAGCTCACCAAGGCCAGCTGGACTGTGACTGAAAAAGCATGGGATAAAACCAGACTCTTTGAACATGGTGAACAATGAGGGCTGATGAGAAGCAAAGGACAATGGCATGGGGTTTTGATCCATGGAATATTCTTATAGGAGGAGCCACTGCTAAGGTTACAACTGAAGACCAGGGTTAGACCCTCACCTACTGAAAACCACTGACTCTTCAATGAGGGCTCCTGTGTATGTGTGTGTGTGTGTGTGTGTGTGTGTATACATATATTAATCATTTTCCTACTAGAAGTCATGGAAAAATTACCAACTAACATAATGAGAAGTACTCTGACATACTCAGCATCACCAAAACCTGTCTTCAGAATGGAAAAAAACAAGCCATTGTAGCTTCCTAACCAATCCTGTGTCCAGAATGGAAAAGGATGAGCCATTGATGCCTCCTAACCAACCTTGCTTCAGTCTGTTAGACTTTAACAGAGGTCTTTTAGGGGAAGCAATTGCTAAAGGTTTTTTTTTTTCGAGACAGGGTTTCGCTGTGGCTTTAGAGCCTGTCCTGGAACTAGCTCTGTAGACCAGGCTGGTCTCGAACTCACAGAGATCAGCCTGCCTCTGCCTCCCGAGTGCTGGGATTAAAGGCGGGCGCCACCACAGCCCGGCCAAGGTTTTTTTTTTTTTTTTTGACTGAAATAATTTATAAACTGCCTTGAAATGGATAAAATGTTTGTTTTTTTACATGGGAAGTAGAAAAAGACAAGATCTCCTGAGTAAATTAGGACCTTAGGGGAGGGTTGAAGGGGGAGGGGAGAGCCAGGGAGGGGAACAGAGAAAAATGTAGAACTCAATAAAAATCAATTAAAAATAATCTCAAATATTAAAAAAGTTTATGTTTCCCCAGAATTCATATATTGCAACCCTGACTATGCAATAATATTAGAAGGTGGACCTTTTGAAAATGAGTGGGTCAAAAGGGCAAAATACTAATGAATGAAGCTCAATTATTCTAAAAACTATCTGAGGGCTCTTAAAGCATATGAGTGTGGGAGAATCATCTGTATTCTGTCAATCATGTTTTAAATAAACGCTGATTGGCCAGGCAGAAAGTATAGGTGGGAAAACCAGACAGGAGGTAGAAATGATGCAATGAGAACAGGAGAATTCTAGGAAGGAGGAAGTTGATTCCTCCCAGTCCTGCACAGACCACCAAGGAAGCAGGATGTGACCTGCCAGCTGAAAAAGGGACCAGGCCATATGGCAAAAAGTAGATCAGAACAATGGGTTAACATAAGCTACAAGAGCTAATAAGTAGCCTGAGCTAATAGTCCAATCAGCTTTATAACTTATAGAGATCTCTGTGTGATTTTCTTTGGGGCTTGCGGGCTGTGGGGTACCGGGTGGGACAGAAACCCCAACAAGAAAGCCAGCCCTCATGTTACATATGAGGTACAGTAGCAGTGTGCACCCGGCCAAGAGATCTCTTCATCAGAACTCAACCATACTAACATCTTGATCTTAAACTTCTATCTTCCAGAACTGTGAGAAACAAATTTCTGTTGTGTATAAACCATCTGACCTATGGTTCTTTGTCATAGTATCTTAAACCAAGACATGCATTTACTTTCTTTACTCTTATGTCAAGATTGGTAATTCAAAGTCATTTCAAATGTTTTATATACTCCATGTAGCACACGTGTGCCACCTGTAAAGTCTATAACAATGTTTCCAACCTGGCCAAGAGCACATCCACTGTACAATGTTATCTTCTATGCATTAGGTGACTGCTCACCATTTTGACCATGGCTGGGGTGATTACCTACTGGAAACCCTTAACAAAACTAAACCTGTGGCATTCCTTTATTGAAGGGAAGGTAAAGGGGGCCATCAGGCCTTCTTCTGAGATGTCAGCCACTCCTTTGGTCCCACTCACACCCTCCCAGTGACAGGTCATTTTGCCTCTATGGCATGTGATCTCTAGAGTGTATAATGGGTAGGAGGTTAATTGGAGAAGGACCCCATCTACTCTGTTTTGGAGGGGTCATCCTTCTTGCTGGGGTGGGGTCTTTCAGTGACATAGTTGTCTGACAAACATCCCCATTCCTCTTACCCATGATCCTACAAGTAAGCCAAATAAACTCATTGGTTCATCAACCTAGATTTGGATGGAATCACTTGCTTGGCCTGTTATTGTTGCCCTATCTAGAGTGAGTAGTTTTTCGTGTCTCCCCAGGAAAAGTTACCTCCATGAAGATAGGACAAAATAATGAGAAAAAAAATGTCAAATTTTGTCTTTCAGATAATAAATAAACATGGCCTCATCGAAGGTCTTAAAATGGCAGTAAAGGGAAATTAAATGAATAAGAGCTAAAGCAAATGCTACAATTTAACTTTAATTATTTTATTTTTCTTTTCTTTCTTGAATTTTTTTTGATAAGGTATATTTTCTATCTTTCTTCTTTCACTACTCCCACTTAACGCTTCTTAAGGTACAATAGCTGCCACAATGCATCTGTGAGTTAAGAACAGCAGACAGACAGTGCCCTTACACCTCTGAACTGAAAGGATACCATGTACAGTTACCACCTTAACTGTGAGTAACTTCAGATTAAGAAAACTCAAGGGAACAACTAGTGGTTGTTTCTGTTGTAACCCCAACACTTGAGAAGTGAAAGCAGAAGGATTCAGAGTTTAAGGCAAACATCCCCTATATGACAAGTAGATGGTCAACCTGGGCAACATGAGACCATGTCTCAAAAATCATGACTGGAGCAAAAAAAGAAAATCTAGAGAAAAGACAAGGTTTTCTCATTTGGTCTCTGAAATCACAGTAACACAGAGTGTTGGAAAATCTCTTCCACATAGGTAGGATTCATACCAATAACTCAAAAGTAGCCCTGTGTTTTCCTGGAAGATGAACAAGGCTAACATCCTCACAATGGCATTTATATAGTACTCATGTGGCCTTTGAAGATCACCTTCACCACAACCAATCACAAGCGAAGACCATGTGTCTACTGGACAAAAAGAGGCATCCCTAGTCATTTAGTATTTTGAACAATTTCCAAAGAGAAAGAATTCTAACACTCCATTCTTGGTCCCTTTGATTCCTAAACTTTTCATCATGACTGTGAAGATGATGTAAATTGGATCTGAATACCATTCCTTTTTCTTTATTGATCCATTTTTGTCTGTGTGTCTGAGGGATAAGCAAGGGAAGGGAGAGAAAGCATCCCTCGGAAAGTAAAAGTGAACTAATATGAAATGTCTCTCATAAGAGCACACATTTCCCAGGATATGAAATTCAAATGAGCAGTGTGTGATATGCATAAAGATGAGCACATTTTTGTCTCCCATAGCGCTCCTGAGAACCAGTTAGTTTATGCATGAAATGGATTGTTTGGGATCGAATAGTGTGGGGCCAAAGAACTCCTCTGCATCTTTAAAATAAAATTGCAAATTAAATGAATCAAGGTGCAACATGTAAAATGATGTATGCATTCTGCTGAATTTAATTGGATTCTAATTAAATTACTTGGACCAAGATGAATTAGATTGTTTTTAAAGCACATTTCAGATAAACTTAATGAAGTTCTGTAAGTGAAGAAGGTAGAATAAGCTTTGTTTAATAACTTGGCTGCTGGTATATTACCTTGCCATGACTAAGAGGTCAGGCTGACCTTGGGTCATTTCTTCCTTCAGGGAGACAGATATCATATTAACTTCAGAAAAACTGGCAGAAAAGAGAATTGGCCATACCTTACATTGATAGTAACATAACCTACTTAGATATTTAGCAATGGGTTTGTGCCTATACATGTTTTTCTTTAAAGATTTTGACATCCCTGGTTTTGAAATAGTTTCAAAGAAGTAAACTGGGTCTAAGATGAATGTTCCTGGAAGGGTGCTCTTCTTATATCTAGAATTCCCCATAGGAGATTATGTCAGAGGGAAGGAGGCTATACTAACAGCAGGGGAGCATGGATAGTACACAGTTGGGAGAAATCCTCAAACTATGATGGTTTTGCTGGGAGGAGGCACCTATATTAATCCCTTCATGACACTCAGGAGGCTACAGATGTGTAGGAGAATGCTCTGATGGACCATCTAGGGCAGTTGTGTTCAAGCATCATGGTTCCCAGCCTGTATAGATTCTTTTGCCCAAGGGTGGCACAAAGCCTACAGAGCTTTATTTCTAAGGGTGGTTTGGGTTTAGAGAATATGCACCCTGTTAGTGTACAGGATTCACGCACTACACATGAAACTCTGGTTTGTTTGCTCTAGAAAAGTAGGTAGGATTAGAAATAATGGATGCAAGGGTTTAGGATGAATTTCCCCAGAGGAGGGGAGGGGAGGGGAGGAGGGGGAGGAGAAGACAGAGGAAGAGAGGGGAGGGGAAGACAGAGGAAGAGAGGGGAGGGAAAGAAAAGGGAGGAGAGGGGATGGGAAGGGAAAGGAAGAGAAGGGAAGGGAAGGGAAGAGACAGGAGGAAGCTTTTTCTTTCTCCTAATAGCTCAAGATTTCTTCTGATTGCAGAATCAAAACAGTTTAGATTCAGGTTTGATTGGTTTTGTTAAATTTTGTAGAGCAAAATATCTCTGTACTTCCACTGTTGCAATGTTTATTTTCATTTTGCTTTGTAAGTCATTCATAAGTGAAGCTCCTTGCTTCTTTAAGAAAAAAGTACCTGGTTGTTTTCTAATCCCTTTGCAAATGCTCATCATTTTATTATGAACAGAGGCTATAGTTCTTTTGGTTGGAATCAAGGATGAGTAAAGTCAGAGGAAGATAGGAAAGAGGCAGAGAGGAAATGTCTAGAGATAAAAGAAACTTAACTGAAGTGAAAAAGATAAATAATAAATAACAAGGGATCATATGTAATAATATCAGGAAAAAGAGAATTGTCCTTATGACAAACATTCATTTTTCCAAAACATCAAAGCCATGTGACTAAGGGCCTGCATAAGTTATCTGGCCACTAATGCATTGGTAGTGTCTCATGTACATTCTTGATACATAGCCAATCCAAGGAAGACAGGACAACAAGCCCTTTATAGAGCAGAACAGGAGGACTACTCTGATACATATTTCATAAATATTTCTTTTAGTGTACTTTTCTACACTCCCAGTTCTGTCTGAGATACATTAGGAAGAGATAAGAGACACCACTTTTCTTATGATCTTGGCCTTTCATGTTTGGCAAATAAATCTTTGGTTTACTTAACAGCACCAGAATGCATCCTTTGCTGTTTTCCATTTTAGTTTTATGAAAATATTTACTGAAGTGCATCACTGGCAGGGACTGGGGAGATAGCTTAGTGGGTGTGCTCGGTAATTTTGTGTCAACTTGACCCAAGTTGGAGTCTTCTGAAAAGAGGGAACTTCAGTTGAGAAAATGCACCCCCCCCCCGACCAGATTGAGCTGTAGGCAAGGCCTGAGGGGCATTTTCTTGATTGATGGCTAATCTGGGAAGGTACAGCTCACTATGGGCAGTGGAGTCCCTGGGCAGGTGGTGCAGGGGTATATAAAAAAGCAAACTGAGTGAGCAGTCTTGGAAGAGTGAACCTGTAAGCAGTATTGCTCAATAGCATCTGCTTCAATTCCTGTTTCCAGGTTTCTCTCTTGTGTTCTACCCTGAATTCCCTGTATGATGGACTACTACAATTGTAAGCTGAAATAAAGCCCTACTCCCCAAGTTTTTCTTTATCACGATGTTCCATTACAGAAGCAGAACAAATGAATCCAGTGGGTAAAACACCTGCCATGAAAGCATATATAATACAGTTTAGAAACCCAGCACCCTATTTCTGCAGGCAGGGGTCCCCAGCGTAAGCTGGATAGTAAGAGTGGCTAAACCAGTGATATCTGGGTCCAAGGCAGAAACCCTGTACAATATACAGGCAGGAAGCAATCAAGAAAGATAGCATCAGCAACCTCAGTTTGCACATGCATCTGCACACACATGTGCACTCATGCACATGAACATATAGACATCACAAACATGCTCTCACACAATACATGCTCACCACATAAACATATACACACCCATAAACATATGTACCCAAACCCATAAACATACACCAAATACATACACTCATGTAGACCACACACATGCATATATGTACACCACACACATAAGCACCATACCATGCACATCCATGCATGCATACGACTACAGGTAAGCATTTAAAAAAATTTTAAAGTGGAGAGGTAGAAGCAGATAGGTTATGAGAGTTGGCTTTCTGTTTCTACTATGACAACACCTGGTATAGTCAACTCAAGAAGAAAAATCATCAGTTTAGTCTCATGTTCCAGAAATACCAGGTTATGATCAATTGACCCCTTTTCTTTGGCCCACAGTGAAGCAAAGCTTCATGCAGATACACATGGAAGAACAGAAACATTTATCTCATGGCTATGAAGTCAAGAGGAAAAGGAAAAAAGAAGGTGGAGTCACACTATCTCTGCTGAAAGCAAAAACATTTATGACCTAAGAAACTCTCACCAGACCCTAACTTCCAAATACCTACCAATATCACCTTTATGGAGCCCAAGACTCAACATAGGGAACTTAAGGATCTAAACCATAGCATGGGGTTATGAAGAAGAGATGGGGTATCATCCTCTACTTCTACAAATGTTCCTTTGCGATATAAAAATTATGTCCCAACTCTGATAACATTAGAAACCAAGGGAAATCAAAATGCTTATTTCTACCAAGGCATGCACATTAGCATAGAATCTTAAAAAACACAAATCGAGACAACTGCACAAACACGGAGGTATTTTAACTGATCTATGTTTGTTATTTCAGCACAATGGGAACAATTGCATGTTCCCAACACTTCAAAGATGAATGATATACACCATACACACACATACACATATGCATAGAACAATGTGCTCAATAAAGATAGACTAAATGCAAGACAAGGATTGAGAAGTTACTGAATTCTTTACAAATGCTCTAAGGTAGATAAAGGCTTTTACTAGCAACAGAAAGGTTACCCCCCTGACTTTTACACTGTGATCAACTTAGAGCAGTGGGAAGGAGATCCTACAAGCAAATGGGAAAGAGAGTGTGGGTGAGACTCTCATGAGACTTCATTGTCAATAACCACACTATCAAAATGATAGCAATAATCTAACTGCCGATAACCTTTCACATCGTGGCTTCCCCTGAGTTCTGTACACAGAATGGTAACTTGGGCTACATTGAGAGGGTATCTGGTAGATGTAATAATCTAGTTCCTAGGCTTATGAAAAAGGTCTGAGTAAGGACTTTTCTATAGGCATCTGGCACAAGAAAACACTTTGCACTTCCTTTCCTTCTTTTACATAAACGCCTGAAGGGCCTGGTGATGGAAACATATTGGCAAGAGTATGAATTCTGGATGTTATATATTTATTTGGAGGGGACCAGAATCACCTAAATGTGTTGTTCAAATTTCAACCTCCCCTCACTTCACAAGCAATAAAGATCTTCTGAGAAATAAGAAGTGAGTGTTTAATCTGTGTATGCATAGACAGATGCCAAGATCCAACTGGACTGTAGAGGGAGCTGGAACTTCTGCCTAGCATCCAAGTCAGGTGAAGGGCCTATGCAAGGTCCCCACCCCCTCTCCCACCCTCACCCCACGCGGAAGGCTAGCATCAGTATCAAAATGATTCTGATAGCAGGCCTTTTATAACATTTAAATGCTCTCTTTTATTTCATACACATCTTGTAGTCAAACAAGAAACACAATGTTCCTCCATAGAAACAAAATGCAGAATCCAAATAGCACTGAAGTTCATAAATGGTAACTTAGAGAAAACGTTATGATTGATGGAGAATGTAACTTGGAGAATACTTTGAAGTGACATAATGGTTATTAACCTCTTGATTTTCTAGCACATCAGTACTTACGAGTCAGAATTAAAAGTTAGGTGTCTTGACTTTTAGTACCTGGGAAGTTTATGGGTCTGTGGTGTACTTGAACACTAAAGACAATAATGAGACCAGTGTGCTTTCTCAGTACCCTGAAACGTGTAATCTTACTTCAGAACTATAGGTGAAGAAGAGAATATAAGGTCACACAGAGGTGATGTCTTCGTTGTAGCTCTCTACAGACAAGACTCCATCTACTGACAGTCTCAATACAAGGAGAAGATGAAGTAAACATTCCAACTGTAGTCTCGGGTTAAACATCATGGAAGAGGAAAGCTTGGGGGTTAGGATGAAGAGAAACTGGAAGAAAGGGACTGACCTAGTGATCATTTTTGCTGCACTATGGAAGGAAGGAACAGCAAATCTCTAAAACTGCATACTTCATTTCTAAGCCACTAGTCAGGCATATGAGCATTGGAAGCTTTTCTCAACAGTAGGAAATCTAATGGGGCACTAACCCCAGGACAACCTACCTACACGGTCATACTCAGACACCCAAGCAATCCCAATCAGCTTTCTGTGTGTTATTGACCACATCAAGTGACTTCCAAATCCACCTTTGGGTTGTATTAATTTAACTCTGCCTCCCTCGTCACATTAGCACAGGGCTCAGCATTTCTCACAGACCAGCCTTCATCAGCCACCTGCTCTTATGAAAAGCTCATTTGTGAACCAACGTATTTCTCCTGACTCTCGGGCTCTGGAGCATTGAATCAGAGCTGGAATCAGCCATTGTTACTAATCCCCTCTTGCCAACTGGATTTGACAGATGCAAGAGCAAGTGTTCCAAATTCAGTGAGGAATATTTCAGTCAGTAATGAGATAACTCATGAGAAGAAGCAGCCACATACCTTTGCTCCTTGAAGCAGACCTTTGCTCGTCATACTTGGTGTTTCTAAGTATCTACCATTCTCTTAAGCAATTCACCTTTCAACATGGCATAAAGTCCTGTCCTGCATTGGCAATTTCTCCTTCTCGTGATCCTGGGTGTGTCCTTCAGCTAATAGATCTTCACTAACTTCAGAGTTTATAAGGCTTTGAACTTCTAAGAATGAGTTGTTTTATCTTATAAACAGTCAGGAAAGGACACATACAAACCTATGACACTCATACCAAGACTGCTTTGATGGTCTCAGAGATACTCTTGAAAGAAAGGTATCTGGACATAAGGAACAAGCATTAACAAGAAGGGTCTCCATGGAGAGAAAGACAACATTTGTAGAAAGCAGGATGCCATGTCTTACCTTGTAACCACCCAGTGCCAGGTACTGGGTGTTTATGTTGTGCCCACAGTTCTGAGGTCTTATACGTGGAGATGGTGACAACCCAGGCTAAAGCAGGAATCCTACTTTACGTCTCTGTCACTATGACGAAACGACCAAAAGCAATGCCAAATCAAGGACAGCCAAAGCGGGAACTATAGCAGCAGCCCAGAGGTAGGAACATAAGGCGAGACCACGGGGCAAAACTGCTTATTGGCTTGCTCATTCTGCCTTGTTATACAACCCAGGACCGCATGCTCAGCAATGAGACTATCCACAATAGGCTAGACTCTACCCTACCCATCAGTAATCAGAAAATGCCCCCACATATGGCCACAGGCTGATCAAATGGAAACAACTCACCAATTAATATCTTCTCTTCCCAGATGTCTTTAGTTTGTGTCTCGTTGACACAGAGCTGACAGTGCAGCAGGTGTATCAAGCCACCCGAAAACTACTGAACCCTTTGTTTAATTGTTTTAAAATTCTGGACACTGAGAAGACGGTTCAGTGGGTGGAAGTTCACAAACCTGGCATCCTGAGTTCAGGTCCTCAGAAACTATGTGAAATTCAGACACAAAAGGAAGTGTCTGGATTCCTGGCAGTCCTATAGTGAAGTGTTGGTCAGAGATGGGAGAATTCCTGAGCAGCTTACAGACAGGCCATCTAGCCTGGAGTGCGAAAAGCAGCCACAAACAAGGTATAAGGCGGGGACTGATAGCCAAGTTTGCCCACTGCCCTTCACACAGTGTGCACATCACACAATACACACACACACACACACACATCGCACATTACACAGGCATCACATACACATATCACACACACACATCAAACACACATAACACACCACACACACATGCCACACACACACCCACACCCACACATACACTACATACACCCCCACACACACCACACATACACCCACACAGACATACACTACATAACCCCCACCACACACACACACACACACACACACACACACTGGGTTGGTTGGTTTTGTCAACTCACACAAACCAAGAGTAATTTAAGAAGAGGGAACATTAATTGAGTAAATGCCTCTATCAGCTTGCCTATAGACAAGTTTGTGGGGTATTTTCTTGATTAGTGATTAATGTGGGATGGCCAAGCTTACTGTGGGAAAGTGCTCCTAGGATGTAAAAGAAAGTAGGATGACCAACTCAAAGGAAGCAAGCCAATAAGCAGTGTTTCTCCATGGCTTCTGCTTCCGTTTTTTGCTTTTAGGTTTCTGCCCTGGGTTACTGCCCTGACTTCTTTCGGTGATGAAGTGGAACCCGAGAGATGTAAGAAGAAATGAAACCTTTCCTGCCCACATTAATTTTGGTGGGTGGTTTGTCACAGAGGTGATAAACAAACACAAACACACACACATAAGAATAAATGCTTTTGTTAAGAATTCTCTGTTCAGTTCAGTGCCCCATTTTTTTGGGTTAATTAGCATTTTAAAGTCTAGTTTCTTGAGTACTTTATATATTTTGGAGATCAGACCTTTGTCTGTTGCAGGGTTGGTGAATATCTTCTCCCAGTCAGTAGGTTGCCTTTTTGTCTTAGGGACAGTGTCCTTTGCTTTACAGAAGCTTCTCAGTTTCAGTAGGTCCCATTTATTCAATGTTGCCCTTAATGTCTGTGCTGCTGGGGTTATACTTAGGAAGCGATCTCCTGTGCCCATCTGTTGTAGGGTACTTCCCACTTTCTCTTCTATCAGGTTCAGTGTGTTCGGACTGATATTGAGGTCTTTGATCCATTTGGACCTGAGTTTTGTGCTTGGTGATAGATATGAGTCTATTTTCAAATGGCCAAAAGATACTTAAGGTCATGCTCAACCTCCTTAGCGATCAGGGAAATGCAAATCAAAACAACTTTGAGATATCATCTTACACCTGTCAGAATGGCTAAAATCAAA
The DNA here is from genome assembly GCA_025134845.1 of Neodon shergylaensis. Lineage (NCBI taxonomy): Eukaryota > Metazoa > Chordata > Mammalia > Rodentia > Cricetidae > Neodon > Neodon shergylaensis. The sequence continues at coordinate 8,252,105 of JABTXL010000342.1, forward strand.
AACACCAATGATAGCCTTTGCTGGAGAGGTTGTGGAGAAAGGGATACCCTCATCCATTGCTGGTGGGAATGCAAACTTGTGCAACCACTTTGGAAAGCAGTGTGGCGGTTTCTCAGGAAATTTGGGATCAACCTACCCCTGGACCCAGCAATACCACTCTTGGGAATATACCCAAGAGATGCCCTATCATACGACAAAAGCATTTGTTCAACTATGTTCATAGCAGCATTATTTGTAATAGCCAGAATCTGGAAACAACCTAGATGTCCTTCAATGGAAGAATGGATGAAGAAAGTGTGGAATATATACACATTAGAGTACTACTCTGCCATAAAAAACAATGACTTCTCGAATTTTGCATGTAAATGGATGGAAATAGAAAACACTATCCTGAGTGAGGTAACCCAGACCCAAAAAGAGGATCATGGGATGTACTCACTCATAATTGGTTTCTAGCCATAAATATAGGTCACTGAGTCTATAATTTGTGATCCTAAAGAAGCTAAATAAGAAGGTGAACCCAAAGAAAAACATATAGTTATTATCCCTGCTATGGGAAATAGACAAGATTGCTGGGCAAAAAATTGGGACCTTGGGGGTGGGGTGGGATGGGGGTAAGGGGAGATGGGGAGAGAAAAGTGAGAAGGGGAGGATGGGGGGAACTTGGGGAAACGGGATAATTGGGGATAAAACAAGGTTGGATAGAGGAGCAGGGAATCACATAACTTAATTAAGGGAACCACCTTACGGTTGGTAAGAGACATGAACCTAGAGTGGCGCCCAGGTGCCCAGGGCAATGTCCCCAGTTAGTTCCTTGGGCAGCTGAGGATAGGGAACCTGAAATGACCCTATCCTATAACCATACTGATGAATATCTTGCATATCACCATAGAACCTTCATCTAGCGATGGATGGAGATAGTGACAGAGACCCACACTGGAGCACCGGACTGAGCTCCCAATGTCCCAATTAGGAGCAGAAGGAGGGAGAACATGAGCAAAGAAGTCAGGACCACAAGGAGTGCACCCACCCACGGAGACAGTGGGGCTGATCTATTGGGAGCTCACCAAGGCCAGCTGGACTGTGACTGAAAAAGCATGGGATAAAACCGGACTCTCTGAACATGGCGGACAATGAGGGCTGATGAGAAGCCAAGGATAATGGCATGGGGTTTTGTTCCTACTTCATGTTCTGGCTTTGTGGGAGCCTAGCCAGTTTGGATGTTCACCTTCCTAGACCTGGATGGAGGGGAGAAGACCCTGGACTTTCCACAGGGCAGGGAACCCTGACTGCTCTTCAGACTGGAGAGGAGTGGGGGGAGGGGGAGAGGGGCAGGAGGAGGGGGAGGGGGAGGGAAATGGGAGGCTGGGAGAAAGCAGGGATTTTTTTTTCAATAAATAAAAAAAAAGAAAAAAAAGAATAAATACTTTTAAAACTTTGTAACCATGAATATCAATACAAAATGGTAGTCTAAATATGTATTGCAAAAAGGAAAAAAGAAAAATGCACAACTGTTTCTGGTTGATATTTGAAAGTTGATGTCTGTTTAATTGCATGCAGAATGAAGATCAGGAAAACCATCTCCTTCTCGGTAATTCTGAGCACTGGAATATTCCTTTACAGTAAAAATTGGCCTATTTTACTCTAACAATATGATTAACCTTTCTATAAACTTGTTCTTTGTGAGAATTCATTTTTTCTATCCAGAAATGTTGCCATTTATGCATCTAAAAGAACTAGTTTTATTGGATATAAATGCCAGGGGTTTTTGTTGTTGGTTTTTTTGTTTTGTTTTGTTTTGTTTTGTTTTTTTATATATCTACTAAATATAACCCTGCCTCTAAAATTGGAAGAAAACAGTTTCTGAAGTTGAGGCAACAGTTTTCTGCTCATTCGCAGACCTGAGAAAGCATACTTTTGCAGCTGGGTGTCATTCAATTCTTTTCTTTTCTTTTTGTGTTTTTCCTTCACCATCAGACAGATTCTGATGTGGACTCAAATCTTCCCCAGGATCCAAGGTCCTGTTGATACTAGAAAAACACTCAAGTGTATTGCAAGCACCTCTTATTCTGCTAAAACCACATCACTTCTGAACCCACCCTTCCCAGAGAAACTGATTCATTTTTGGCACAACTTGTATCCAAGTGTACCTCAGGGAACCTTCTAGAACCATCCGTCTACCCCTTCCTTCTCTCCAGTAGAGAAAACACTTCAGTCCCACACTCTTCAGCCTTCCTTCCCCACCTCATGCTTACCTTGAGAAGCAGCACACACCCACCTGGCCTCTGCTTCTCAAGAAAAAACTGAGATTCCAGTCAACGCCAAGGAGATCAAGGCAGTGTGAAAACATCAGTATGAGCAGGACACAAACACACAAGAAAACAATGGCTGTAGCCCTGAAGCTTGACAAACCAGGATACATTTGAAGACGAAATCTTCCAGATATTGCCCAAATGACACCCTATGAACAAACACCTTGGAGCATCTAAGACATGTCAAACGACAAAAGAAAATAAAATGAATACTCAATCATCCTTGCTTGAGAAAAGTGAGTTATTTTGGCGATCCCAATTCTTGCAGAGACAATAACAACCATCATAACTAACACTCAGGTAGTAGTCAGAAAGCGCCAAGCACTTGAAACGTTTTCCGTGAACGGACCCGACCATCTTGTCACGTTTGTGTGGTGCTTAACCTTGATCCTGTCTGGACTGAAACTGTCCAAGGAGACAAATGAAGCGCCTTTCTGAACATGTCTGTGAAGGCATTCCCAGAGAGGATCAATTTACTTTAAAGGAGGACCCAGTGCAAATGTGGGGGTACCGCCCTGTAGGCTGGGAACAGATTACCCCTGCTCCTCCCGGTCACTGTGAGGCAAACTGTTCCACACCATACCCTTGTCCTGATAGATCCCAAACTCTGAAACAGTTATTCAAAATAAATTCTTCCATCCTTAAACTATTTTTCTTGGTATTTTTCATACTGGATAATACGGCAGTTATTTTTACTTTTCTCATTTTGCAGATGAACAAGCAGAAACGCAAAGCAATCAGCAATTTGTATAAGGTGCACAGGAAAACCTCTGTATGTGTAAACACAATACTGATAGAAATCCAAACTCCAGCTGAAGGCAACAACGGATCTCTTAGTTATAGCCCACATCAATCAATCCACATGCCCCACCTAGCACACAGACACATCAGTCAGGTGGGTTGCTTTTCTTACATCGTCACTTTCCACACAGATTTGTTTGTGTTTTACTTGTGTCATCTGTCTCCAGTATGTGTCTGTGCACCACATACATGCGTGGTGCCTGGAGAGGCATTGGATCCCCTGGAACTGGGGTTGCATACAGATTATTGTGAGCCCCCCTGTGATTACAGGAAACTGGACCTGTGACCTGTACAAAGCCATCCCGACAGTCCCATATCATCGCTTTAGTATTCTTTTCTGTCATATAATTTACTCTCGTGAGTCTTCACTCTTAGAATTTTTGTGTTCCTTGACTACAAAATGATATGAGATGGGATGGGGTGAGGAAAGAGCTCTTTCTGAAAGTCCTTTGTTGGTCTGATTGTGTTTAGTAAAGTAACCACTAAAGAGCAGCACCTGATCTTTAAAGTATTCGCTAGCTGTTACGTCACCTACTGAGTCCTTAGAGAACAGCCTTGGAAGGTGGCTTGTGCCCCGATACTCTGAAAGGTTTTGAGGTTTTTTAACTAAAGACTGAAATGTTACATAATATTAATTATTTTTAGAAAAACACACATAACACCTACCCCCAAAGGCCATTGGTTATAGCATTGCAATAATGGTTTGCCAATGAGCTGGTAAATGTTACCAATATATATTTTTAAGGATTTGGGTATACATGTATGGGAATAATTATATAATATAATATAATCAAGGATGGAAAAGAGGGCACTTGCCTGTCTTGGATGTCAGAATGTAAAATTCAACGTCTGCACATGCTAACTTCGCTCTATGTATATTCACCAAGGTAGGAACAGAGACCTGAGGTTTAACTGGTGGGCAGTGCTGGCATACTCTTGCCTTACTAGCCGCCCCATGAACTGAGCATCAGCATCAGTGTTGGCATTCTTCATTACAATCAGTCATCTCTTAGCTGAGAATTTAATGAGATCAAAAGATAGGAACTCTAGACTTTTATCATGGTTATTGTTCATAATAATAACAATTAGAAATGACCAAAATGTTGCTGTGACTTGATGTTTCATTAACTCGTGGAGCTCAAAGATTAGAGAGTGATTTCATATTATTGTCAAAAGTTATAAAGATAAATAAATGATTAACCCATAATATCAAGCTAAAAACATTTCAGAAATTCTTTCTGGGCCTTAACTACAGGTAAGCATATTTTATACACAATAGCAGATCTTTTCCTCATTTTTTTCCTGCGTATCACATTATTGATACATAGGTCAACAAATCAATCAATGATTTTATTTTGCTGTTAAATCTATTCTATTTCACTGAGTTAAATCATGAAGAACTTGGGAAATGTGAGTGATGAAATCAAAACACTGTGTGTTTAGGGAAACGTGACCTTGAACTAACACATTATAATATGCATGACGGCGTATCACAGTCTTTTTACTTCCCATGGGAAATGTTTTATGATAATTAATTGGAAGGCTAAAATACTCTGAATTAGCTGCATCAAAAATTCCTGATTATCCAAAATAAAATATTTATAAAAATTTTACTTGGTCTTTCTTTTCCTTTATTGGCTTTAATTCTGCAACTTTGATTAAGATGATTTATAATCTCCAATCCCTTTCTGCAATCCAGCTCCAGTCCTTTCAGATTATATCACAGTATAAATAGTTAAGAAATAATGGTGCCTCTAATATACTAAATAAAGGTAGTTCTCTGAATACAAAACTGCAGGCAAAAATCAGGGGCACTGCCATAAAGAGTGTATGTTTCTGTACTTCTTGAACATTTGGCATGGTGTGATATGACAGGTTGTGTGCTATGTATTTTCTGTAATCCATCTCAAAGCCTAAAGTTGTATTCTTAGACGAGGACCACCTCAAAGAACGCAATATTCCACAGTCAAGCAGAGTTTTTTTCACTAGATTCTGTGGTAGAAACTTTTCATTTTGCCGATGAAAAACATTAAAACTGGTACTTTCTAAATATCCCAGAGTAAAGTAAAAATAATGCCCAAAATATATTGAAATTATAATATGTGGCAAGTATTTACAGAGCATGTTATAGTTACTCATTTAGTTTTCATGATATCCCTCTAAGTAAGGGATATCATTAATTTCCAGGTTATAGACAAGAAAGCAGCTAGAGAAATCCAACCCTTTACCCAAGGTTTCCAGCTAGGAAGATGTGGTGCTTTAAAAGAAAATGGCCCCCAAAGGGAGTGGCATTATGAGGAGACATGGCCTTGTTGGAGGAAGTGTGTCACTGGAGGGGTGGGCTTTGAGGTCTTTTTCTAAAGCTTCACTCAGAGTAACAGTCAGTGGACTTCCTGTTGCCAGCAAGATGTAGGACTCTCAGCTCCAGCACCACATCTGCCTGCATGTTGCCTTGTTGTAAAGAGGGCCTGCTTGTTCATCCTGGCTGCCCGGCTAGCTTAGACCCGAAATAACCACACAAAAATTGTATTAATTAAATCAATGCTTGGCCCATTATCTCTAGCCTCTTACTGGATAACTCTCACATCTCGATTTAATCCATTTCTATCAATCTGTATATCATCACATGGCAGTGACTTACCGGGAAGGATTCAGCATGTCTGTCTCTGGCGGCTCCAGGGTGTCTCTCTCCTACTCCACCTTTCTTCCTCCCAACATTCAGTTCTGTCTTCCCCAGCTACCTACGTTCTGCCCTATCAACTAGGCCAAGGCAGTTTCTTTATTCATTCACCAATGAAAGCAACACACAAACAGAAGGACCTCCTATACCACTTCCATGCTCCCTGCCATGATCATAATGAACTGAACCTCTGAAACTGCAAGTGAGCCACCCTCAATTGAATGTTCTTTTAAATAAGAATTTCTGTGACCATGGTGTCTCTTCACAGAAAAAAAAAAAAAGCTCAAGCTAAGAGACAAGACAAATCCTTCAAGTTTCCCGTAATATAAAATTACTACTGAAGGCTATCTAAAGCTTTAAGATTTTGACTTCTAATGAATTTTGTAAATATATGGCATACTGTGTAGAGCTACACTGTTTTAAGGGTTGGGGAACTTAATGTGAAAGTCAAGGCAACTGGAAACCTAGCAAAGAGAAAAGGTTCTGAAACTCATCCAGTGTTCTCATACTCAGTGAGGAGCTTCCTAAAATAAAGAATTTCTGAATTATTGTTTGCACATCTACTTGATGCTGTCCTATGATTCATGGTAGATGGTAATTTAGCTGCACTATGTGTCAATCAACTGTTAAGTAGGTAAAAACTGTTCCTTTGATTTCACTGACTTGGTATTCATTATATTCATAATTTTAAGTACTAAGGTAAGGACTTCATAGCTTTGATTTTCTTCTTCCTTTCATAATATGGGCCCAGTGTACTTGCAGCAAGTTCTGTTGATTCATTCTCAGCCTCTTCCCAAACCATGCCGCTCCACACCACAATGCCAGTGCTCTGGTCCATGCTACCAGCTTCCTGATGCAGATTCCTCTAGCTCTGTCTACAATTCCTTTCAATTCATACGTGGCAGCTAAAGGGATCTTTAGGAAATGTAAGGCATCTTGCTTATAATAACGTCTTTTGTTGGCATTCTACAGTTCTCCTTTCTCATTGGCTGAAGCCTTCCTGATGCCTGGATGGCACTTCCTGTCTTGCCCCCTCCACTGCTCTGGTGCTCAGTCTACAATGCTCTTTGTGCAACAATCCACATAGCTCCCCTTAGAGTTGCCTCATCTTGCCTTCAACATTACTGAAGACCTGCTATCTTTATGCTCTCATCCTACTTCCAGTATCTTCTCTAAGGTTCCTATCACAACCTAACACTGTGTGGTTTCTTCTGGGCTGCATTGTTTCCTTACTCACTCTCAATCATCCCAAAGAGACAAGTAACTCTCTAAGGTCAGGGGTCAGGCATCTGTTATTGTTTCATCCACCCCTGCCTCCATCCTTGCTCTCACATGAGAAAACGAATGATTATTTTCACAGATCAAAGACAAACTATGGAAATACTAGCTAGGGAGTCAAGTGTGGTGAAATATGGCTTACTTGTTTACTGTCATCAAATACCCAAAGTCAAAGCACTAGAATTCTAAGATACAATTTCAGATGTATTCAAATGCAGCATTTATGTGGCAGGCATTTTTCTAAATGTTTGACTTAAACGAGTTCATCTAATCCTATCAGAAGCCAGGGAAGGGGAGCTTTAAATGATAACTGTTCTGCCTGCCAGGGGTGGTTTCTACTGTACATGTTCTGAATAATATTTTTTCTGTGACATAGAATTGAATGTAGGGCCTCAAGCATGCTAAGTAAATGCTTTACTACCGAGCTACGGGCTCTGTCTCTGATTTAATTACCATGGACTACTACAAAATGTGCAAGTCATCCTTGTATAGAGGCCATGCTAACCTTCCCTGAAATATTTCATTTTTAGTATATGTGCTGCTGAAACAAACACAGAATTCATTTCGTAAAAGATGTCTTGCCCAATGTCATTTTTTGTTGGATTTGAAATTTTACTTTATATATTGACAAATTGTAGTTATACATACTCATGAATTACAAAACAATGTTTAATTTAATACACCTATTACCCTTTAAATCTGATATTTTTGGTGATGAGAACACCCAAAATGTATTATCTATGATACTGAAATGTACACTATTCAATCCTTAGTTCTGTTTAACAAGAAGTATATTTGATTTCAAAAATTAAAACCAACCCTCTTCCTTCTACCCAGCAAATATTGTATCACTTTTAACTCTGCTAAGGTTTCCATGGGAAAACACTAGCATAAATATCTAGTGCCCTAGGAACTAAGCCAAATGGAACTAGGGGGAAAAGAATAGCAATTATCCATGGGCAGTAGACCAAGAGCCACTCCAGGATCCTGAGACTTGCCAGTCCTTCTCCCTCCCTAATCTGGCAAGCTGACAATGGGCATTAATGATATTAAGAAGGTCATGTGTTAAATATGCTTTCTCTCCCAAATCTCATCAACTCACAGGTGTCATCTGGCTTGCCTTGTTTCAACCCGAGTGGACTGGCAAAGCCCCTGTCTTGGACTCAAGCAAAGACAGAACCAGCATGGGGTCTCATACACAAGACTGTCTGCCCACTGTGTATCTGGGAAATTTCTCATACTTCATGAATGCTAACAAAGAAGACAATTTCTGGGCTAGGAATGATGCTGGCTCCCCAAAAAAGAACCAGGAGTCTCAAGATACTCTCAGAAAGATGCAGGGACAATGAAAGTTTAGTGTTTGCTCTTTCTAAAGCATTCTTAAAGGCATAATTTACTCATTTTTACCTTTTAGAAAAATTTCACAGAATAACTATGTCTCACTATAAAAACAGCACACTGACAATATGTGCCCAAAGACCCATAAAGGAGGACTAAAAAATTTTTGCTACTTTGTGTATGTAATTGGTAATTTTTCTCAAGTAATTGTGTAGTTAACCTAGCATAAAGGGGTAGGTGAGAGAGCCTTGCATCCTATCAATAAATTTTAGCTAGTACCATTGAATCAAGAGTCCAAACAAACTCTTGAGAACTGAATGTTGTAAGCACCGTTTTCTTCCTGTTTTCTATAACTAACTGGGTTCTGGATTTTTCTAAAGACAGGCATGTGCCTTAAGCAGCGACCTATAGATCTAATTATCTTAAGCTATAAATTGTGGAGACAGTTTCTTGGGATGTGGAATTATTAGAAATTAAGCATTTCTTTGGCCTATGACTCTGGCCAGTGATTGAGTTCTGCTTCATTATAATACGCTGTTCACTCCTTTCGGTACCATCTATTTTGCATATTGTGAAAAATAGTGAAATGTAGAAAAAATAGGCCAAAGAAGAGCATTTATACTTGCAACTACTAGCCACTTTTACCATTTATGTTTTTATGGTTTCTATCTTGTTATTTTCTTTCAAAAGAGAGTGGGGTGAAACCATCATAGCAAAATAAAAGTGCAAGATGGAGTCTCCATATTCTTTCATTTCTTCCATTGGACTGAAGTCTTTGCTCCAGTGTTGTCACTGAGCCTGGCCCAGGTCACCTGACTGATTTCAAGTGATGTTTTAGGTCACCCTTCATAAACACCTGAAATCTCATAAAAGTGTCAAAACCTGTTTACCATACTTGAGTAGGAATCAAGCACACCTATTCAAATTGTATATTTAGAACAGTCCAGAAAAATCCATGTACTGTTAGTATATAACTAAAAACATAAATGGTAAAAGTGGCTAGTAGACTCCAAACATGGACAGCACAATCTAGAGAAAGGACTGTCACCAGCAGCTTCATTATTTTATCTTGTAAGCTAAGTCATTCAACATTAGCAACCTTGGCTTTTGAGATCATAGGGTAATTATACACTAATGTAAAAACACGAGATTCTGAGAGATTGAGTGACCTCAAAAATCAAATAGTTGAACCTCTTTATTTTAGAACTAAAAAAAAAAACAAAATTGAAAGAGACTAGATGAATAATTCAAGGGCACAACTTGCAAGTGGCAATGCTAGGCCAGGCTCCAGGTACCCTATCTTGTAGTTCAGATACTGTCTCTCAGTATACCCCCGAGTTTGGAGGATTTGAGAGCAAAAGAAATACCTTGAGACCACAAATTCTTCAAAAGATAAATTCTATTTAAAAGTCATCTCTTTTCTGTGAGTTGTGAATCTTCTCAAGATTCAGTTACAGAAGTCCATTTGCTGTGTGTCTAGGACCAACCATTTTCTGATGACCACTTCCAAAAGACAATGGCACACTTGGCCAACAATCCTGAGCCCTGTGAACAGCTTTCTTGGGGTCATTTTACTCAGCTGATCTAAGCAGAAATGCCACAGAACTTCCATTTGACATAGAGTTTCTTGAACTTCTCACCATGGGTATAAAAGCAGACAAGCAAATTGTTTCAGAGAACAATTGTTCTTTTGACAAGAGATAGGAGCTTCCTGTAGGCTCTTTGCATCAGTTCAGAAGTGTTTTCCACCATAAACTTGAGGCTCTTTGGTAAGGATAACCAAGGACTATACAGATGCACAATTCTAAACATGATAATTTCCAAAGCATTATCACGTAAACTAGCAAGGCTTAGAAAGAGGTCATCACTTCAAGGTGTATTTAGGCAATTGCCTTTTCTTATTATTTATTAATGGTATTAATTCATAAATACTTTATCTATTTTGTGAATGATCTATCTGCATGGTAACTATATGCTATTATTGCGTAATGAATTATAGGATGGGTCTTTTAACACCTATCAAATATAGGTAGGTCATTTCTACTCAATGATCTTTAGGTGTTGGAGTTAAAATCAAGGGTAACTTTGGGTTGAACTTGCCTGTTAATATACACAAAAGTAAAATAATTTTCCTTTAAATCTGGGTAATTGCTGTCACCTCCCACTTTAATTGAACCTTGAGACACAGCCAAACAAATATTTTGCACAGGGTTTTAACATTAGTTTACATATAGGTATTTATTATATAGGTATTTATTATACAACATAAATGGAACACAATGCAAGCTTTAAAAAAAGTAAAGGGTCTCTTGAGAATAAGGCATCAAGACTATTCAAACAGCCAAATACCCACCCTCTCTTCACTAGAAGTGAAAGTTGATTTTTTTTACCCTTTAACTATTAGACCATTTGCTGCTGCCAGCTAGCTGCTAATTTCCTCTCTCCTATTGGGGATATCTGCCTCTATCTCACTTTTAGCCCACAGCCTTGAAGTTTTGCTAGTTGATAAATGCTCCAAATTTTTTCAGAGCTCTTCCCTGAGCCCTGTTCATCATGGAGTCTCTATTAGGTGTTGGTTATTCTTAAAGCCAGCCTTTAATTATCCAGATGCCAATTAGTCGGATCTGGAATGAGACACATTCTGCTTTTTCCCCTTTTCTTTTCTTTACTCCTGCCTGCCTTTTGGCCACAGTACAGCTTGTTAGCTCTGTCATGAATGGAGGTGGAGCAGAGGTAGAGATAAATGCCTAGAGACCTGAAGAAGCCCATTTTGTTAGAAGGGAGCTCTGGCTGCAAGTTTACCAAGATTAGATACCAAAAACGCACAATAAAAGGAAACTTCATCGTGTCTATCTCATTCCCAAGCTCTCTCAGATTCCCATTGCTGGAGTTACAATGGAAGCTGCCAACACGGCCATTGGCACTTTATTCTATGGCAGGAAAGCCCATTCAATGTGTGGTTTGCTTGGTGTTGAACCTTTTCTTACCAACAGGTATGGGGAAGTCAGCTTTCCTGGAAATTAAGGCAGCATGTTGTAAGTTTACCTAGCAAACAGTGGAGTTACCATTTCCAGTGTATTTCCAGTCCTTTTTTTTTCTTGAATTAAAAAATTAGGGCTACGGGAGAAATCAAGGAACAAAGATGCTTTTATATAAAACATGCAAAAATGCTGTGCCAAATTTTCCTTTAAGATAAATTATCATTATTCTACATCTATGGAGATACAAAAATAAAATACCACTGAGATCTAGGAATACAATTTTGATTCATTTTAATTAGTTGTTCACATTTTTCTAAGGGTAGCTTTCCATTTTAAAGAAAATATAATTTTGAAGAAAGAAGTCTCTTCCTCGTGGGACTTGATGGTAATATTTGATTATGAAAGGCAGGGGCTACTGTTCAAACACAGTGCGTATGAAGCATGGATCCGAAAGTTCTGTGATTCTGGCATTAAGTCATTTGATATTAGAATATTTCAGAATATAAAGATCTGAGAACTGAATTTTCATTCCTATCTACCATATTCTGTAGTTGATATGCCTAAAAGTTTCCCTTCAATGGAGAAAAAGACAAAAGAGAAAGACCTTGGGAAGGCATTTAAAATGAATGTAGACATAAAGAGGAATTTGGTACCTTTGAAGGGGCTGCTAAACGGTATAATGAATCTCTACGGGAAGAATAGGACTGTCTTTGAAGATAAACATTTTCATGAATAACTTGAATGTGATTATGTGTGAGAGGCTGCTTGGTTGAGTTGCTCTTTCAAGAGATCTTTATACCGTAGGAAAGAACAAAGCTGAGAACAGTGTTGGAATCTTTGCTCTGCAACTGGTAAACAATATATACAACCTTTATAAAACTGAATATTCTTAGGCGTAAACTTATGAAGGAAGGTGATGATGCCCAATGGCTTCATCAAGATTAAAGGTAGAATCAAGAAGTGCTTCGAATGCTATCTAGATCCGTGTGTGCTTTTAGGAGGTGTGTGATTTATAATAAGGTTCCTTTCAACTTTCTAAAACTAGAGGAGTGCACCAGATATTCTAATTTGTCTCTCTAACTCCTCTGAGCATCTAATAAAAATGAAGTGGTAAACATCCCCCAAGCTGTGCTATCATCATGCATGAGCAGAGAGATACAAGAAACAAGTGATAAGTCAGATTTGCCTAGCCCTTGGCTTTTCTAAAACTTATAACCATGAAAGTTTTTCTTTTCTTTCCTCTTTGAGAATTTTGTTTTTGTTTTACTTTCTCATTAATAAAGCTCACATAAAATTCACCATCTTAGCTAGCTAATTATAAAATCTGATGTCCATTTGCAATATTATGGAGCTCTCATTACCCCACCACGGACACTGGAAACTCCATCCTGGAAATCAAATCTAGCTAGCTGCCTGTGCTGACTGTAATTCCCCTGCCTCCAGTCCTTTACAAAGCAGTTTCCTGGGATTACACAGGTAAAAATGATGGCCTGAGAGGAGTGAGAACTACTGACATTCGTTTAGACAAGATGATGTGTTCCCTTGGGAAGATTTGGGTGGCTAAACAATGCTATTGAAGTAATTCCATCACCTTATTAGATACAAGTATTAGCAATTTTTTTATTATATTGTAGTGTCCCATGCTGAAAGATTTAGTATGGTATGAAAATAACAATGAAGCTGTGTCATTTTCTTCCTTCCTGTCCATGTATTTTGGGACTGTATATAACCTGTCATTGCTATGGTCCTCCTGATCAGCTAGGTCTGGGATAATGGCCCTTGTGTACTTAAGAACACAGGTGTGGTACACTCAAGCAATTGCTATAGTTCTGTCTCCTTGAAGGAGTTCCATACAGCAAACAGGAACTGAAGTTTGGCTTTATGGAAGGAGACACTCTCCTTCCTGTGGCTCTTTTCCCTCGCTGACCTCATCTTACTAGGTTTTGACCAACCATCTCTTGTTGGCTTTCTCACTGCCTAGGCCTCTGACTATTCCATTGTTACAAATTTCTTTTCATTGCTATAAGATTTTCTTATTTTATCTAGTACTTTTAACAAAGGAATTTGAGATCACATAAAATGCAAGGAAAATGTATTTCTGGTAGGATTGTTAAAAGCTTAAACTAAAAAGAGAATTAAAGGACAGAGGAAGAAAACTCAATTGTTGTGCCAGAAATAGAATCATTTAGCTTCTGCGGTTGACATTTGAGATTAACATTGAGAGTCTTAGTAGCCAAGACAAAGGGCTGTTTTCACAACAACCATTTAAGAATCCTACTAAATTAATTCCACTTGTATTATCACCATGTGGAATCTTCCTACGGCTTTCTGATCCTCTCCTGAGACTTCGATTTAACCAATCATCTTCAATCATAAAATTTTCTCCAATAGTGTTTATTATTAAAGCTTACCATTCTTGTGGGGTGGGTCTTTCTCCTGTCTTGAATTTATGTTGAGAAAAGGTGAGAAAGCCACATAGGCAGAAAGCACAAACCAGTCAACCCATATTTATACAGACTGAATTGTGTCAACACAAGGTTGGATAAGCTTGAGATAATGTGTTCAAATCCTTCCCTTCTCAGCTTCCCTGGACAATTAGTTATAAAGGTATGTACCGAGCTTTGTGGGTTTTCACCGCCAGAATCTTTCATCACACAATTGGTATCTCTGAGATGGTACATCTTCTCTTCTATATTTAGAATGAGAAATGAGAGTCAATGATGAGAAGGCCATCGGGCAGTGTCTTAGTCAGTGCTCTATTGCTGTGACCAGACACCATGACCACAGAAACTCTTCTAAGGAAAGCATTTAACTGGGACTGGCTTACAATCACAGAGGTCTGGTCTGCTATCAGCATGGCAGGAAGAATGTCAGCATGCAGGCAGGCATGGTGCTGGAGGAGCTGAGAGTTCTACACCTGTTCCTCAGGCAGCAGGGAGAAAAGAGTCACCGGGCCTGGCTTGAGCATTTGAAACCCCAAAGCCCATCCTCAGTGACAGATTTCCTCCAAGACCACACCTACTCCAACAAGGCCATACTTCTTAATCCCTGTCAAGTAGCACTAATCCCTAATGACCAAGCATCCACATATATGAACCTATTCAGTCCGTTCTTATGCAATCTACCACAGGCAGATATGTTTTACAAGAAGGTATTTGTTCAAAAGCAGGAAGATTTCCAGAAATGTCTCACATAAGTCAGAGTACACTAACGTGGTTGCAGCTATGTTTGTACCATTACTACTTAGCACCAGACTTAAGAGATCAAACAAAAAAGCAAACAACAATAAAAACAAAGAACAAAACAATAACAAAACTTAATATGTTTTGCTCTAAAAATAATGCTTTAGGCTCTTGGGATTTCCATAGAGCATACCAAACTAACTGCCTCTTAAGCCAGGCATTACGGGAGAGTATTTGTGTGTTTACCATTGGTGGCCAAATACAAGAGAAGGAAACGAAGATGTGCACCTTAAACTGGGAGCTCATATGTTTCAACTTGAGCCTGGAGTCCAAATTATTTGTAAATGCTGTAGCCATAAACTGCTTTATGCCATTTTTCCAGTTTTTTAGTCCATGATGGTGGTTTTCAATGCATGACCTCATTATTTTCACAAAGGCTATCATCACGTTTCACTGCCCAAGTCTTTTTATCTCTAGCCGCTCTATCTGCCATATACTCTATTAAGCATTACAGGTACAAAGTGTAAGCTATTTATGTAACGTGAACGGGAAACCTACAAAAGAAAACCCACTGTGGTCTGGAATGTCCCCCAGAAAAGCATAAAAGCATATGCTCATTTTTACAAAATTATATTTCCTATATTATATTTTCTATACATTTTAGGAAAATGGACAAGATTGTTAAACCTATATTCAGTAGCTCCCATTGGTACAACATAATACACACAATGATGTTTAATAAATACTGTATAGCAATAACTTCTTAGTAGAAAATTATTGTATACTAGACATCATTATAGACTAGCCAATAACATGGAAATTCCTGTGCTCTTTATAATAAAACATAGCATTACTGCTGGATTAGTTTATATTGTGTCATATACACATGATCATCCTATTTTAAACATGAAAAGCTGATTATGCTCCTTTTTCTAGCATAAGAAATAATAATTATGGGGCAGCATTTACCTGATTTCCAATCAGTTTGTTCTTTGAGATCTATATTTACATAGATCCCTTAATACATCCTACCCCAGCTTAAGCGTGAGGGTCATTTTTCACTGTGCTAAAGTAATTTACATTAGCAAACACAATAGTTCATGTTTTTCCTTTAGTTCAACATAGTCCATGTCTGGACTTCCTAGGGAAAAAAGTCAGAGAAAAATCACAGCTATGCCCAGATTTAAAAAATCAAAAACCTAGGAAATAGTGGTAGCTTCCATTGACTTGACATCTTGTTAAGGGCATCATTAGTCCAGTATGCACAGATACAACATGGCCACAAGGGAAGAGAGGCTCATTAGCTCCTGCCTGGTCCCTCTCTGAATTGAGTTCTATTTTGTTTATCCAGCACATTTGTTACTTCCACATATACAAAAGTGTTGGGAAAATTCTGAGACTTACTTACGTATTTTGAAAATTAGTCGATTTAAACAAAGCATGGTTGCACTCGCCTTTAATCCCATCACTTAAGGCAGAGGCAAGATTTCTACACAGTGAGTTCCAGGGCAACTAAGACTACATAGGGAGACCCTGACGCAAAATGTTTTTTAAATTAAGAAAGCAAATAAGCCAATTTAAAAAGTCAAAGGACTTGAAAGTCACTTCATAAAATATATAAATAGGCAAGACACGTACAAAGAGGGAGTGTATCACCAACCATTGGAGAAATGCAAATTCAAAAGCTGGTACTCTACAGTAGACGTTCTAAAGAGGAATTGTCACAGAGGGTCAGGAAGGACTCAGAGCAACTGGAAGTCTCATTCACGGCAGGTGGGAACGCAAAATAATGCAGGCACTTAGGAAAACCTTGTAAAATTAAGCATGCATTTCCCATGCAAAGTGGCAATTTTGACTCAGATACTTCACCCCTGTTTCCACACAGATGTCGTTCTTTGTAGCTGTGGAGCTTGTCCTAGAACTCACTCTTATAAACCAGGGTGGCCTTGAATTCACGGAGATCCGCCTGCCTTTGCCACCCAAGTGCTGGGATTAAAGATGTGTGCTACCATCAGCTGGCTCAAACTGCACTTTATAAAGATAAATTCATTATATATGGATAATGTTTGAGTATGTTTTTTTTTTCCATTAACTATCTCTCTGACTCATTCTCTTTAATACAGGGTGAAATAATTGACATCAAATGATTGAGCCTTGTTACCATGGAAATAACTTTGATAATTTCAGAAGTCCCTCCTGTGGTTGTGTTCATGAAACACACTATTTCTTTCTCCTTCTATTTACATTCTGAAGATAGACTTGCTGCAGGGTCCATTCCTAGCATCTTCCCTCTGTCTTATAAACAACAAACACATTGTCACCAGAGGAGTAAGTTACTCTCCATAAATGAATATCCCATCACTTAAAAATTAAATTAGCATTCTTCATCAGAATCTTTTGAAAAATATCTACCCGTATAAAGACAATAATACTTAGAATCAACTGTGAAAACAGATTGTTTGAGCAAGAAGGAAAAAAAAAGCACCATCATTCATCCACTGCAGGTTTGAAAATGGTATGAGCCTCGGGTATCAGAACAAGGGTCAGTCTGAAGCTACAGGGTTTGCATATGTACAAAGATGAGCCCTGAAATGAGAATGGGCCTCCTTGTGAATTAGCTGCTTTCATTCAAATAGTGATGCAGAGGTTAGGTACATAATAGTATAAGGTCACGGATGTTATTGCAGCACCAGCAAAAGGTGAGACTGTCTGACTCCCCCAAAGCCTCACTCAATGCTGACATAGGAGTATTCAGTTAAATTATTAACAACCTTCTCATTTGCAGTTTCAGCAGCCATTGGTGAGGCTGTACAGTGGCCACAGTGGATTTGGGTTCGGTAAGTCTGAGAAGTTGGCCATCACAAACTGACAAGCCAAGTTCAGGGAGAAAACTTAATAAAAGAGATTAATTTACCACAAGAAAATGCTGTTGTGGAGGAGGAATGTTACAGATAATGACAAGGCACAGTATCTCTTACGAGCATAAAAGATACTCCTGAATTTGCTCACTATAAACAAATGTCAAATATTTGAGAAGGGTTAACCTGATTTAAACATTGCACAGTGAACATATGTGTTTTAGAACATCACATAATATTTAATCAATAGGAACAATTGATTATTGTGCTTTTACATTAGTTAAAAAATTAAGTCTACAGGCTGGAGAGAGGCTCAGCATTTAAGAGACATATTGATTCTGCATGGGACTTATGTTCTGTTCTCAGAACAGACATGGTGATTCATAACCATCTGTAACTTCAACTAAATTCCATGTGTATGAGGAATATACATGAGGCATATACATGTGTGTAGGCAATAACACAACAAATCTAAAATTCTTAATTAAACATTTAATAAATCTTAACAATAGATGCTACAGTAGTATATTCCTGTAATCCCAGCACACAGAAGGTGGACGAAGGAGGATCAGAAGTTCAAGACTGGCCTCTGCTACATGATCCTCTGTTTCAAAAACAATTAATTAAAAAATAATTTATAATGTTATAAAAATGAAAAATAGTGCCGCTGTGAGCATGGCAGTATCTCAGGGTCCTCACAAATCTCCCCCCATCTCTTTTAAGATGAGTTTGGAAGATAACAGGACGGAAGCCTATTGGAAAGGGAAACAGAAGGGATGGGGAGGAAGGAAATACCAGGATACTTGTGTGTGAAGTCATGCCAGCTGGTAGTTTTCTACCAGCAAAGTGTGAAGAAAAGTCTTCCAAAGAAGAGACGATCAACTGAGACTTTCAGACGCATGGTGCAGAATGAGTGGGCCAGAGGCCATTTGGATAGCCACAATGTAGCCACAAGAATGGCATGAATTGGACAGAGTAGTCTCGTGTCCTGCACCTCCCCTAGAAGGTCAGAAATAAATCAGGCAAATTATGGGGTTATCAAGAAACCAGGCCCTAGGGAAATTCCAAGGAATACACACAGTCAAGAATCTCAGCAATATGGAGAGGGTACCTTAACTATCCTTCTCCTGAAATCAGATTGATGACTACCTTAATTGTCTTCATAGAACCTTCACCCAGTAACTGATGGAAGCAGATGCAGAAATCCACAGCTATGCATTGGGCCAAACGTCAGGAGTCCAGTCATAGAGAGGGAAGAACGATAATATGAGCAAGGGGCCAAGACCATGATGGAGATACCCACAGAAACAGCTCACCTGAGTAAGTGGAAGCTCACTGACTCTGGACTGACAGCTGGGGAACCTGCATAAGACCAAACTAGGTCCTTTGAAAGTGGGTAACAGTTGTGTAGTTTGGGTTTGTTTGGGGACAGTTTGTGAGACCACTAGCAGTGGAACCAGTATTTATCCCCGGTTCATGAGCTGACTCTTTAGAGCCTGTTCCCCATGGAGGGATACCCTGCTCATTCTAGATACAGGGGGAGGGCCTTGGTCCTACCTCAAACTGATGTGACAGACTTTGTTGACTCCTCATAGGAGGCCTTACCTTCGCTGAGAAGTGGATGGGGTGGGGGAGAAGGTGGAGGTAGTGGAAGGATGGGAGGGAAAGGGAACTGGGATTGACATGTAAAATAAGATTGTTTAAAAAGAAAGGAAGGGAGGGGGGAGGAAGGAAGGAAGGAAGGAAGGAAGGAAGGAAGGAAGGAAGGAAGG